>PYSP01000007.1:0-73154 GCA_003049395.1 Pseudohalonectria lignicola | reverse complement strand
GAGGGGGGGGGGGGGGGGGGGGGGGGGGGCACCCAACGGCCAACGCCACGAGGTAGTGTGCGTACGCGCTGCGTCCAGCGAGTCGGAGTCATCCACAGCGCTCCCGGTAGGGCCAGCTTTCTTTGTTTCCACGTGGATAGGATCCGAATTCGTCATTCCTCAAACGTCCTGCTTACGCAAAGTGCCGACCGTAACAGCCCAGGCTAGGCAGGAACACAGGAGATGGAAGGTTTGGCAGGATACCTAGTATGGATGAATGTACTGTAGGTTGGCCAACCATGATGAAACTCGTGGTTAACCCACTCCCCACCCACGGAATGACTTGAAGGCTTCTAGAGGCGCAAGGACCCGAATAAAATTGATATGAAAGGGGCGAGCGGTGGCTCGACTTGCCCAGCTTTGCCCTCCGAAGCACAGACATTTGGAATCGATCCAGTTCCGGGCGCCCAGAAATGACGCTCGCAGATGATCCGCGATCGTCAAATTTCGCTGGTCACAGATGAGCCGTTTCCCAAAAATCCAAATCAACGAATCTGAGGATTCCCTTGACACGACCCGGCTTCTTCCACCACTGGCGACATCATCCTTTCGCACCCAAGTGACTTTCTCCTTTCTCCTTGTGCCGTGGTAAGCCAGAAACTCGCCATAAAAAAAATCACACGCTAGCAGCTACAGGCAAATGACAGGACTGCCCACCCAGGAAGGTAGGTAGACGGATGGCTCGTGGCCGGACTCTGGTCTGTACGCAGCAGTATGCACGCACTGTCGGAAGCCGGAGGCCATCTTCCACCCAGACTGAGTCAATGGAAGACTCCCGTAGGTAATGTAGCGGTCAGACCCACCGACTAAACCTCCACTGCGAGGTAACCCGGCTGGAAGCTACATGTACTGCGTAAGGAGTAGGTAGGTATTGATGCGCTCAGCCAGCAGCAATGCTACAGCAGGCTACCCGGCCAGGTAACAGCAGCATATCAGCCTGCGGCTTGTTCGGCGAAACTTCCCATGACCACCACTTGCAACTCGTAGCTTCTGCCGCCTCTCCCCGAAGCATGATGCCATGAATTCCATAACAGCCCCGCCATTCACACCCGGGGATGTGATGGAAGGATGATGGGGTGGCAGCTCTCCCAAATTCCTAGCATCTCGTCTACCTCCACAGCGGCAATCGCAATCTGAAGGCGCCTTTCCATAGGCGCCGAAAGGAGGGACAGAGCAGGATTCTTATGTGCCGGCTGGGACTTGAGACGAGGAAAGAGCAACGACACAACTAGTAGACCGCGGGTTTTACCACTAGCACCACCCACCTACGACCGACACTCAGACCCATGATGTGATGACCTCTTCCTTAGCTCCCGCCTTTCGCGGAGTAATGCTAATGGGTGCTAGGTGAGTAGGAATCCAGGCACGTAAGTACTAACGGCAGTCAAGGCAATGGCGATAGCAGAGGCAAAGGCCGTGCCAGTGACATACGGGCCAAAAAGGCTGAAGCTAAACTGATGCGGCCCAGTTTGTTATCCATTCATTCTCAATGTTTGTTAAACTCTTGTTCAAAGCGGCTTGCCACTGCAAACAGCGGCTTTTCAGCTTTCTGTCAGGCCATGACTGTGCCCAATTAAATTTGTCAGGCATCTCGGCAGCCTACCTACAGCCTCTCTTCCTCCTTGACACCATCATATGTAGGTACTACCTTGCAACATTCTGCTCACCGCGTTACGTTCGATTCTTGGCGGCCACATCAGGTCTGGGCCGCCTGCCGACTCGAACAAAGAAATCGGCTTTTCTGCGTGCTGATCCCACCGCTTGCACCGCTGGCTGGCTGACTGGGTGTTTGTGTGATCATTTTGTCCACTGAGCTGGCCGAGAATTGGGTGGATCACAGCAGTCGTTAGCAGACTGCACTCCTTCCACTTACTCTTACTCCTGCTGCTGATTCGCAGCACACCGCAGTCATGCAGCGGGTTACGGATAATCTGGCTGCACCTCTTGGATGCGTTGCACCGAAGAGAGATCCATCCAAACTTTTAGCCTTCATTCTCGATACGCTACTCTGAGGTTGACAGGACAGGCAGCAAGTGGTTTCTCAAGCAAAAAGAAAACGAGGAAGAAGAAGAGGGCAGGTCGAGGCCCGGTCGTAGTACGTAACAGTACAACCACAGCGCGCTGGTATTAGTAGGTATCAAGAGACTAGACTCTGGAAGCCGACAAGCAAGGGACAGAGATCTGCTCAATGATCTTCCCATCTCCCCTCTTTTAGCCCCCTGGTTGTTCGCTGGGAATCTCACAAATCAACCCCCCCTTTTTGGCGCCACTTGGCCAGGAGACCCCAGCCGGCAACACACAAATTCCCTTAGTCTCCACCACCGATCCTACGACCTGCCCACCCTGTCCACAACTCACAGTTCACAGTTCACAGTCCCGCAACCCACACATGGCGCATGCACTGCGAGATTCTTCGTCCCCGGACATGCTGCATGCCGCAGTACGTACGGATAGTAGTAGTATGTACACTATCTTCTGCTGCGTACTACTACGAGTCTTCGAGTTTTCAGTTCGGAGTAGTGGGCACGCAGTTCTTTCCATGGTTCCAGGACAGAAAACCTCCATTACGCTTGGTGGCAGCAGCTCCTTGAGGAGGGCTGCACTAGGAGGCGGATCTAGAGGTACAAAGTGGTTTGTATTGTACCTTTTTCGCAACACAAAGAAATCAAAAAGAAAAATACGTATCCTACGGCAGCCTTCCGATCGCTTCACACCCTAGCATCACACCCTGGCTCCATCCCCTGTCATTTTCTCAGTCTCACACCCCTCCACCATCTTCTCCCCCGCAGAGTTCTCTCCCTCGATCCTGTGCTCTGTACTGAGTAAAAAGAGGCCCTCCTTAGTGAAGCAAAAAGCAAGCGGCGCAACGCTGAGCATGGACAGATGCAAACGCATAGCAATCCACCCCACCGAGATCTAATCATCTTCCTATTGGCCCTAGCGAGGGCAGTCGTCAATCATTACAGCAACAGTCATGCCTTCCTCCGTGGGGTCACACCCATTATGTCAAGTGCGAACGCAGTACGGAGATTTGTGCAGAAACACCAAAGTACTTTAGCAATCATGTTGAATGTACTGGTGGACAGACAGCTCAGCAGGGACCAGACCAGAAGAGGAGGGTCTCGCAGAACCTCACAGTCAACAAGGATTGGGCATTGTGTGGCCGCCACCACCGTCTGCCCGCCATGCCTGTCACGGTTGTCACCAGAGGGAGGAACGCTCTCGAGTCCCGAGTCTGGACCAAGACAAGAGATCGACTGGGTGTGCGGTGCGGTGCTTCGTAGGTTGTTGGAAGGGTGGTGTGCCGGTTGTGCCCTTACCTGGGTTCCCTTCCCCAATTGCCCGTCCTGCGCGCCATGTTTCCATTGACCAGAGCGCTCGAGCGGCCAGACAGCCAGATTGCCAGTGGTTAAGTGGTTAGGCAAGGCAGGTAAGGCAAGTCAACAAGGGGCGCATCGCATCTCAGAACCATGATCGAAGCCCCCCTGGTCAGCCGTTGACCGACCCTGTCAACTTTGTGTCGACTTCTTGGTGTCGGGATTTTGTGCCAGTTTCATTGGTGGCAATCGGGGCGGTAGTGCTGGTAGTGCTACTGGGTCGTGCTTCTAGTGCCGGTCGTGCTGGTACGTACTGTTTCGCGCTAGCAAAAGACTGGAACGGTACGTACCTCCGTCCAACTACTCCGTACCTTACGTATATCCGGACGACTACATCGCACACTACTTACCCTGGCACAAGCAACGCTGACCATGTCTGGCCTGCCCCTGGCCTACCACCCTGGGCAGCGCTGGCCTGCCTTGGTGGACGCCCCGCCCAGCCGTCTTCGAGGACTGGTCACTAACTGGGAGCAGCGAGGGCAGGTCAGGACATGACGCTTCACTGTCCTCATCCAGGGCTGTAGGACACACGGCAATGGGTACGGCTTCCACTGTCCTCTTTCCTTTTATTCGCCGCCTTATTTCTTAGATCGGCTGTTTAGCATACGGGCAAAAGCATGCCTCAACTTCTTCATCCGGCTTGCAGAAACAGCAGAATGCATATCCAAGTCCACGTCCATATCAAATCCACATCCACATCCGCATCCACCACCCACCTCCACAAACCTACCTAGATGATCGGCGGCAGCAAGAAGTAGCAGGCGCTAGATGACCGCGCATTTCCTTCTATACCTTCCTTAACAAGTACAGCAGTTTCGCTTCCCGCACTTCTCACTTCTGTTTCCTCGCCCCGCCGTTGTTGCCCAAGTTGTTGAAGCGCTCGACTTTCGGTTCTCAGGCTCTCTCATCTAAGAAAGCTGACAGGGCCGTACGGGCCGTCCATCATCTCCTGCCATCTCTATCCGTACATACACAAACAGATACAGACAGACCCTCAGCCCTCCGAACATAATACGTTGACTGCTAGGAGGTACCTGAGGCACAGCTACAGGACAAGGGGCACAACAAGCCAATAAACGCACGCCTTACACCCAGTACACTACGTACACACCAACATACACCACAACACAGACACATACACAGGTACAGACGCAGAAATCGCAGGCACGGCATTACCCATTCAGCCGAGGGTTCTATCGCCCAGGTTTGCTTGCTATACCTGGTTGCACAGTGTGGCGAGCACGCGTCCTGTCATGTCTGTGGCTCAGCTGTTTCCATGCTGGGGAAGATTTGATATTATTATTATTACGCCTATCTAGTATGCACCTCCTCTTGCCTTGCCTTCCCTTGCCTGGGTTCTGCAGCTGCATGCTTGCTCTCCTGCGGTCTGCGGTCTGCTGTCTGCTGTCTTCTTCCTGCACGCCCACTTGCCTGCTTTGGCACGCTTGCGGCTTTTCTCTCTGCTACTACCACCCAGTACGACGATCCAACCTTGCACTTGCATACCTACCCACCCACCTACCTACCTACCAACCTAGTTATCCGTACAACTCGCCGACCAACTAGTCTAGGTACTTCTGGACCAGCCCTAAAACGCGCCTGCTGAGTCGAGGTATTCTTCATACCCACTGTCTGTGGTCTTGGTTCACATGTACCTCATTCTCCATCATTGAACATCCCATTCCCATTCTCATTCCCCCTCTCCCCCTCTCCCCCCTCCACCCTGGCGCTCGCTCTGCCCTTCTGTACTCTGCTACGTGCATACAGGCCGCTTGCTACCTACAGGCTACAGCTCTGCACGTTGCAAAATACATCGTGCTGCTAAGCAGACCCTGCTCGCCGGGCCTCACTCCCTCCTCCCCATCTGCCGCCCCTCCCCTGGCCGACCTCTTTGGGCCTTTTCTTCTCACCCTGTTGGCTGTTGTCTCGCTGGAACCCTGACATCAACTACTGTAGTCACAGTGCCCTTTGGGCTGCTTTAGTCACCTCCCCCAGCTCAGCTTCCCGCCGTTCAGGTTCTGAGATGTGAATTCGAATCCTGCCTCGTCATTTTTCCGTGTGGGCTGGAACTTGGCGGGTGCGGAACCCCATCGGTATTAATCCCACATCTGTCGTACTAAAGGGCAGGGTTCCTCCAACAGAGGCCTTATTACAACCACGGGGTGACCGTCTCCAAGTCCATCCCCATACTCAACGCTTAACGGGGAGTTCGACGACTACTCGCACACAGCAATGCAGCGGTAGCTCAGGACCACACCCAGGCCGATCGACCCCACCAGAGCATCATTTGGCACCCTCGAAATTCTATCATATATCTGACTGCCTCCGAGACCTTTGAGGCATCGGCCATCCTCCCCCCCCCCTTCTAGCCTCTCTCTTCCTTTATACCTACCTCCTCCCGCCATTCCTATCCCTTCTCATGCTCTTGACTCCTACTCCTGTTCTTGTGTCTGTCTCCTCGTGCTCCCTTCGTTCTGTATCTTGAAAACTTGGCACATTTTTATTGTTGTCGAGTTGCCCTCCGCCCTCAAAGACCTTGGGTTCAGTACACCTTGCCGATCAGTGGCTAATATCTCGGACCGCACCTGTTCGACGCCTCGTTCTGGCAAACACCTGCTTCGTCTGATCTCCGTTTTGCCTCTCTGGGGAAGCTATCCTCCTGACTGTCGGTTCTGGTGGCTCTCCTGTTCAGCGATAGCGACATTACCAACAACATAACATAGCCTAGACCCATCGACCACGCTCCTTCCCCAGCTTTACCCTGTCTTACCCTCCATTATCTGCAGGAAGAGGCTTGGGACTTGCTGGTTTGATCTGCATCAAATTCTGGAGAAGCGCGCACGGGATACCGCATCCAAGCCAACACGGATGATTGCTGGTTGACTCTGTAGCCCTTCTGACCACCACACTCTCGTTACCACTGGACAGCTTTACCAGTTCCTGGGCTGCATGATCTTCTGGTAGAGATCGCCTCGATTCGGACAACTCATTAGTTGCCGTGCCAGGCTCTCTCGTTTCTCAAGAGTTTGCAAGCCTGCCCACCTGGAACATCGGCCCCACGACTTTATCTGGTGGTGCTTGCTGCTGTACGAGCCAGTAACGTCCCCAGACACTCATTTTCCGCCTTGGACATTGGGCAAGCCACCCGGTTCTTCTCACTCATTCCGCTCTTCCAAATCGACCTTCTGGGTTAAAAAAAGAGACACTCTCGACGGACGGACGGACCAAACAGGGCAGAAACTCTGGGCCCTCATTCGTTTCCAGCAGACGACTACTTTACACATACATCTACGAGAACAGCGATAGCCACTCCTTTCCAATGCTTGTTACCAGGCCACGCGAGACAGAACAGAACCACTGGAACTTCTCCAAGACCGGCTCCAGTCCACGCATGTCGACCAACTACGATCCTCCGTTGTCGACACAGGCAGACTGGCCGCCGCAATATTCGTCGTTCCTCCCGCCAGGGGACAACATCTTCGGGCAGCCATACGACCAGCATGTGGCGTCGAGCTCTAACGACAATGCGCAACAGGCTCCAGCGCCGCCCCGGGCAGCATCCATAGGCGGTGGCGACAATACCAGTCATGGCCATGGCCATGGCGGCAGCCTGAGCAACAACTTGAGCAACAGCCTGAACAACAACCTGAACAACAACCTGGGCCACAACCATAGCCACAGCCATAGCCATGGCCATGGCCACGCACTGGGAAGTGCCGACATCAAGTCGGAATCCAGCAACATGACACCACCTCTCAACCACAGGCGGAGTTTGGATCCTCTGGGCCTCAGGCAGAAGCAGCCGTCACCAATCCCGGAGCAACCCGAGCCCCAAGGGGAAGCCTATGCCCACAAGGCAGCGGAGTCTACAACGGAGGAGGCTCTGGCCTCGACAGACACCCAAGGGATTTCACTCAACAGCTCGAACCCTCTTAGTACAGTGTTGTCGGCGGGGATGCCAGGACAGCAGGGACAAGAGCCCTCGGCAAGCCACCCTGGTCACGGGCAGGGAGAGAACGAGGAGCAAGGGGTCAGCAAGGAAGAGGAAGAGGATGTACTGGATGACGAGGAAATGCTGGAGGGTGATGGGGAAGGAGACGGCTCGGCTCCAGCGCAGACTGCGGCGGAGAGGACAGCCCAGAGGAGGAAGATGAAGCGGTTCAGGTAAGGAGACACCGGTTGGTCGACGGAGCAGGGAGACGGCATTTGGACAAAAATGAGAGAGGACGGAGAGGGAAAGGGGACAAAGGAGAAGAAGGAGAGGAAAAGAACAAAGCGCACGCACTAATTGAATCCACCCACCCGAACAGGCTCACCCATCAACAAACCCGCTTCCTCATGAGCGAGTTCGCCAAACAGCCGCACCCAGACGCCGCCCATAGGGAACGGCTCTCGAGGGAGATTCCCGGCCTGAGCCCGAGGCAGGTCCAGGTGTGGTTCCAAAATCGGTACGCTGGCTGCCCTTGTTGATTTGGCTTGTCTTTCTGTGTCTCTCTGAAAACTTCTGAGACTTCTGAGGATTTTGTTGTTTTGCTGACTCTCGATCTTGTTCCTCAATCTTTCACTAGACGGGCAAAGATCAAGCGACTAACATCGGACGATCGAGAGCGCATGATCAAGATGAGGGCGGTTCCGGACGATTTTGACAATGTGCAGGCGCTTCATTCACCCTATGGTGCGGTCCACGGCCTTGGGGCACCCATGAGCTCCCCGGTGGACTTTTCTGGCTCGGGATACGCCGACCACATGATGCGCCCACTGATGGTTGACGTCCGGCGAACCGATGGTGACGACCATCTGTCGCCAACCGGGCTCAGCCCTGCGTTTGGGAGCATCGGATTCAACCCGTCGGGCAACATGAGCAATCCGGACATACTGTCACCGCTCTCGCCTTCGACCAACGATCGGTATGGATACTCTGGTCACCTGTCCTCCCCGCTCAGCGCGGGCCCGCGGACGTCGAACCCATTCGCGCGGCAGAACAGCCTGGACACGGGCATGCAGATGCACAACCACAGCCACAGCCACAGCCACGGCCACCACCAGCGGCAGCAGATCCGGCCGTTGCAGCCCCTCCACCTCCGGGAGACCATGTCCAGGTCCCGGTCAGACAACCTCCAGTCTCCGCTGAGGTCCAGCATGTCGTGGAAGGGCGACTCGATCGACTACTCGGCGTACCACCACGGCCACGGCGGGTCGCAGAGCCCTCAGCTCGGGGGGCGCCAGCACTCCCTCTACCAGTCAGAGAGCCTCAACACGACGGCCACGACTCTGGGCGGCTACGAGTCGAGCAACTACTCCGGGTCTACCGTCCAGTCCCCCACCCACATGAGCTATCCAAACTTCCAGTCCAGCAGCCTACAGCCGAGCGCGCAGGGTCGATCGAACAGGCTGCGGGCCGCCTCGGCCACCCTCCCGCTCGGCCTTGATCTGAGGAATCAGTTCCGGACCGGACAGGGCATGCAGCCCTCGCCGCACTCGGCCGCGCCCCGGACGGCCTCCACCTCCCATCTGGGCGTTTCCTCGAGCTACACCGCCAGCTTCCCCTCGGCGCCCCTGACGGCACCCATCGACTTCAGCCTGCCCCGGACCCCGGGCTTCAGGTCCTCCGGCCAGGACTACTCGATGCCGCAGATGAGCGCCCCAATCGCTCCGCCGAACGACTTTTCACAGGCGTTCCAGGCCAGCATGGGCGGCGGCGGCGGCGGCGGTGGTGGTGGTGGCGGCAGCGGCGGCCCGAACAGCGCTAGCAGGACACCGATGCGCGATTCCTTTGGAGGGGGAGGCCCCCTGAGCGGTGGGGGTTCCGGGTCGGCGGGGGCGGATAGCAGGAATGACGAATACTCCTCCCACCAGCAGCACGGGCACCACCACCACCACCAGGATGGCACCATCCCTGGCAGCCTCAAGAGGAAGCACAGCTTTACACTTCCGCCTACTTCGGCGCCGGGAACGGCATACGGGAGCACGGGCTGACAGACTACATAGTTGGGGGGGCTGGGGCTTTCCTGTGTTGGTCCGGGGGGGTTTTGGAGAAATTTGTGCCCTGAGACGTGGACTCTTCCGGGTTGAATACACACGACAGGGCAGTTGGACGCTTATCTTATCCCCCCTTTTTTTGTTGCCCTTTCTACGCCCCTTTCTCTCCCCTTACGGATTGGCTGCTGAAAGGCGTGCTTGGTTTCTTCTCCGACTCTTCCACGCTTGTTTTCTTTTCCTTTCTCGCCCGGTTCTCTTTTTGGTCTAAGGATCTCCTGTCCTCTTGGCTTGCTGCGAGTTCGAATAATACCCAATTTTCGCGCGCTTTGCCCCTTTTTACTTTTGTCGTTCCATCACGATTTCTCGTCACGCATTCTCCAAAACAACTAGCACATTCTTACGTACTAGCCACGAACCTGCCTACCACCTAACTCACCCATATTATATACGACTGATTTTTCCGCCGTATATGCATACATTCTCATTCTCGAGTTCCAATCAAAATCATCATCTTCGTTCCCCCCTTTCACAGTTCTTTTTTTTTATGGCAAGCAGAATGACTTCACATGCTCTCTTTACAATATTTCTGAGAAAGATATTAATGGCTACCTACCTACACGGCCGAAAATCTGGCGAAATCTGGCGGCGATCGGCCAGGCAGGTGATTCAAGAATACGACTGGCGGAATACCTATTTGGGAACAACTTTATACCAACAACAAACTATTACTACGACACTCAACACGCCTCGCTTATAACCCATCCACGAAGCTGCTTCTTGGCTTGTTACTCGACTCCCACGGGGGCTAAAACCTAGAACCTGGATGGGAATGGGACGGACTCAATACATCCAGCCCAGCCGGAAAGGGGAAAAAAAACAGATAGGGGGAGAAGGAAAGGCGGGTGGATGATGGCTGCAGCAAGCTAGGCGGAACGGCCATCCGACAAGCATGCGCCGGGCTTTTGTCTTGTTCATTCTTCTTCTTGTCCATATAAAGCAGCCGGCATTGGAGGCGGGAAAAGGCTTTCTGGGACGGCATTTGGCGTGCGGTGGCGGGCTCTCTCTTACCTTGTTCTGACTCCTACTCCTTTGGCGAAGGCCCCGAGAGGGAGCGGCGGAATTTTTGTGCGGCTTCTCTTCCCCCTTGGTTTTTTTCTTCCTTTTTTTTTAAAGCCTACTACTTCACTTCAACTTCGATTCTTCGATCCTCAACCCCTTTTTGATCTCACATAAAGATACATATTTTTTGTTGCAATCGTTTTGCTCCCTACGAATAATTGAGGAGAGAAAAAAAAATTCTTGTAAAAACTACAAAACGCTCTGTCCCGCGCCGTTGTTAGCAATAACCAGCCTCCTTTGTTGAATAAAGAGTTTTTTGCCTTGGTTTTGTGATCTAAACTCCGTTTTATTTGCTTTGCTTTCCTGCACTTGAATGGCACCATTCCCTGGAGGAGATGGTAGCCTTGACGTTTTGCTTGCTGAGGCTACGGTATATGCCTCATGGCTTTTCTACTTACGGGATATTTCTCCTTTGGCTTGCCATGCCCCATCTCGGCTTTATTCATGCAGCAGAAGGACTACGCGCGTTCGTACATTCATACCCACCCATTGATGTCTTACCTACATACACTACCTACCTACCTAGCTGGACCTTCGACTGCAGGGTGGGTAGCATAGGATCTAGCGTAGCATGAGGTGCATCGGCAAATTGATTCCTTCCCAGCCAGAAAGCAATTCGAACGGGGTTGGGAACCAGCTTCTCCCCCCTCCCAGTACGCATTGATGAAAATAAGAGGTCGTCTCCGATTGCTTCCCTCAGAGATTCGCTCCCGTAAGTACCTGCCTACCTAGGCACGTACCTGATCACCAATCAAAACAACAAGAAGCCTTGCCGAGTCGTCCGAACCGGGCAAAGAAGCAGAAGCAGCTGGAAGAGGGAAAGAAGAAGAATAAAAAAGCAAAAAAGGTTCGAGCCTTGAGACGGAACTAGGCTTGGGTTGCAGTCTCTCCCGCGTTTTCGTTTGCTACTTGACCCTATTGGGGATGCGCCTCGCACTCTGGTTGGCCAACCGGTGTTGCGGCTTCATCTCGGTGACGGGCTGCACGGAAGCTTTTGGTGTAATCGTCTTTCTTGTCTTCGCCTCCTCCTATTGTCTTCCCGCGCACTCTCTTCGGCTGGGCTGCTGGGGACTGCTTTTTCTCGCCGGGTCGGCGCCCCGGGATCCAAGATGCGAGACATATGACCTGTGCCGTTATGGCAGCGGTAGCCCCGCGATAGGGGTGAGTCCTTTTGCTTTCGTTGGGGGTTGAATGATTTGCAGTGCTACCAAGTACCACTTCTCGCTTTCGCCTTGAGTGACTACCTATTTTATGTATTTTATTTTATTTGGGGTCCCCCCTTCCGATGTGCTGCGTCCCTTTTCCGTTCTCCTTTTCGCTCCTTTTTTCTCGCGTTGCCTTCTACCTTTGGCTCATGGATCCAGTCCGCAAAGAGAAATGCCCACGTCACATCACAGTGAATCGGCGCAGGGTTTTCCAGTCCGGGTTGCCTTCCTCCACCTTTTTGTTAAGGCAGCATTCGAGAACTTCCAACAACGTCTACGTAGTAAGAGTCATGGACTGGTTGACTATGTAGCCTACCCTTCTTCTTGGCCACACCATTGCATTTATTAAGCTTAAGGGGTGATCTTGCAAGTGAGGCAACCCTATACAGTACGCAGTATCTCGCAGGGGAGAGAGGGGGTGATAAATCGGTACCAGATTCAACAGCCTCTGGTGGACGTGGGGAGCCTCCTTTGCTCATTTTCGAAGTATCGATCTCGCATGTTGATGGAGGTATCTTGCTGACTTGGGTATAGAATAGCAGTAGCTATGGGGACAAAATACGTCTACAGTAGTGTAGAAGCTCGAGAGACAGAGGGAAAAGGCTGTTGCGATCGTTTCCTGTCTTCCTCCTACCTACCTCTCTACCTACCTAGGTAGTTGGTTACCTAGTCTTTACCTTTCCTCTCCTTGTCCCTTTAGGGACGCTCTCCAGAGCTGAGATGAGTATGAGTATTAGCTATGGAGCTTTCTCCCCTACCCTCCACTTTGGCGGTGTGTAAAGGCATCATATTACAAACCCAAGCAACGCTAGGCCATGACAGCGTACATGCAGATGTCTAGTACGAGCTACCTTGCTCAAGTTAGGACTATTAGAGCCAGCTTTACGCTAAACTGTAAACCACATGTCGACTTGTGAAAGGACGCCGTTCCCTGTTATTCCTTTCTTGGGATGCGGGAGGAGAAGAGAAACGATCCTACACCAGACCATATGTGGACATGGGAGGCCGAGTATTGCAAGAATGCCGTACATCAATAGCGGGAAATGTAGCCCTCGAGGTCAAAGTCTCTTCGAAAAATCACCGGTCAATGTCGCCCCCCACTTTCATGGGCTGGCAGGGGTACGGGGGTGAGTGGGAGAAGGGGGTGGAGGGTGGGATAGTGTGAGATGGGGTGGTTGTAGACATAGGAGAGGCATGAGAGAGCACGGAGAGGAATCATGGTGAGGATGGGCCATGTACTGTACAAGGAGACCTTTGGGGGGAGGGAGGGAGATACTTGACCAGTGTTGCTCCAGAGTGGAAAGGGTCGGAACCAAGGGCTGGGTTGGTGGATCATCGCTCACCTCGACTTGAGAGGAGCGAGTGGTACCTTTTACGGCGGTAAGACTGATGTGATTTTGCCCGCATGTATGTAGCGTCCTGCGGTTGCTGTTGGCAGCTGGACAGAGTGGTTTGGTGGGGAGGCTGGGGGGGAGATAGTGCGAGTACAAGTTCACCGCTGCATCTGTATCCGCATCCACAGCTGCAGACTAAAAAGCAGTAGCGAAAGCAGATGTCCCTCTGCAGGGTACGTATGGAAGGTAGGTGCTGTGCAGGAGAGAGTGGATGTACGCAGGATGGCGCTGGTGAGCTGCAGGTCTGGGTGACAAGAGGGCTGGCAGGGCATGAGGTATGAGCACGGAGCATTGAGCACGGAGCATGGAGCATGAGGTATGGGGCAAGTGGCAAGTGGCAAGTGGCAATGAAAAAGACAGGGGTGTTCTATCCAAAAGTTCGGCATAGGACATTGGATAAGTGTACAGCTAGCTAACAGGGCAGCTGGTCATGGCGCTGAGATCCATCCTGCTAGGGAGCCATGAACCGACCCTGTACGGCATTCGTCTTCCCAGTGTAGCAAGACAGCGGTCAGTCGTCCGCCGTACCACGAGGGACAAGTACATGAATCGAACCGATGAGCAGAGACACCCGGCGCCGCCCCGCCAAGTTTGCTGTCTCTGATCTCAATGTCGGCAGAGAGACAAAAGAGAGACACCGGCCAGAAAGCCGGAGATTGCAAGGACGGACAGGCGACGAGGCAGGAAAAACGTGGCTTGCACACAGAGTCCAGAGTGCAAACCATACCAGTGTAACCCATCTTTACCCGTCCTGCGACTAGTGTAGAGTGGAGGGACTCGCGAGCACAGTATGCATCTCACAGTACATATCGAGTATCGAGTGGCAGACGGGCTGCGACCCCGGGTATTTAGGGCGAATGCCTGTATCGGGTTTGCCTGTACCTATCTGAGCGTATAAGCGGGCACGGAACGAGGCAAAGAGGGTGAGAGCCTAGTTGTTCGGATGTTCAAGCCTAGGAGGGACGAGTCTTTGAAGGTGCCTTCGCCTTGGCAATGGAGGTATGACTTGAGCTAACGGACGGCTCATGGTGGTGAGTGTCTGGAGCCATCTTTCTTGCAGTTCAAGACCGTCAGCTCCGTCAGCATGGGTACCAGAAGCGGCAGGGGGATGTCTTGATCGAATAGGTGGGACAGAAAACGAGATCTTCAGCTCTACGCTTTGCCTCCTACGTGAGGCACAGACCTATCACGCAACTTGGTCGGCATGCAGCATCGCTATTCCACTTAGGAAGCTGCAAAGTCCGCCTCCCATCCTCGCGGTAGAATAGAGAAGCTGTGTTACAGGGGGATGGTGTGTTGTTGATATGGAGAGATGGGAAGAGATTCCACGACCCCGGAAGGTTATGACATGTATCTGCTTGGGCCTGTGGACCACGAAGTATAATAACGAATCGAGGGTGGTTGTGACCACTGGACCGGGGCACAAGCTCGCTCCTCTTGACATATGGGGTACACGTTTTCTTCGCGTGCGCGCATATGTAGTATGCCTCGAGAAGTTTTTGGGCGGGTAGACACTCCCTCCCTCCCCGCCAAGTCTATAAAGGCGTATCTTGAGGCACGGCCCCACGGCGCAAGCTTGACCGACTTGTTCAGAATGGGCGAGACCGAGGACATGACGAACAGTGTAACATCCTCGCGTACTGTGTGGCTGTGACAGGACCGTGACTTTGCCTTGCTCTTGGCGGGATGGGACAGGGATAGGAGGGCAACGACAAGGGGGCAATGTGACTAGATAGGCTCGTGTGTTGATGCTGGTTCTGGGGGCTGGTTCTGGGGGCTGGCTCTGGGGGCTGGCTCTGATGGTTGTGCTTGTCTCATGCAGTGTCTCCTCCCACGGCAGCTCACAACCTGCAGCATACGCAGAGATTTCGTTTGCTCTCTTCTGATTCATCTCTTCCTCTATGCTTCTCCACACGCCCTCCTGAGGTACCGAAATCGGGAGGGGGGAGGGGGTTTAGGGGTGTGAAGGAGAGTGGAGTTCGGCGACCGACAACCCAAGGGCCAGCTAGACAGATGGTGGGCCATCACCGTAGGCCGGGAGGATACGGGCGTAAGCAGGAGGGAGGGCGGAGACGGGGTTCTGTCTCTGCTTGCGTGCTTCTATGCCTGTGTGCCTGTGTGCCTGTCGTTGTCGCGTCTACCCCGGAGAACGTAGCTTAGGATGCCTGTGCGGGCCACGGGCCGGTGACTGGCTGACCTGGGACAGAGAGGGACTTCACCTACAAGCGCTGGGACCACACAAGGTTTTACGGGTAGCCATACCGAAAGCCGGATGGAATGTGAGCAAGTACCGTTCATTTGCCGGACCTTTCAGGGTTGCCCCTTGTAGCGGACTGAGCGTAGAGACAGAGGGAGAGAGTGAGAAAGTGGGAGAGGAACTGGAGAAAAGGCGCAGATCTTGGGGTAGCGGGAGCATACCCGTCAGTTTGTACGGAGTAGGTAGCATTCCAGGTACGGTGGAAGACGGCTAATAAGTGTCAAAAGAGTGGTTACGGAGGTTTAGGAGGCCTGGGTGGTTAAGACGAATAGACCAGAGACGGACATAGGGAACGTGAAAGACATGCAAGATGGGCAAGATGGGACGACGTGATCAGCCAGCAACATCCCGGACCGGTTGAAACAGAGGACTGGTTAGGGTTGGGGTTGGGGTGGCATGTAACTTGACATGCAAGAGCCCGTACCAGGCTAGCAGCCGAACGAGGCCGACATCTGGATTTGGTCGACTGTCTCGGACCTTAGACGCCGACTTCTCCATGCTCCCTGTCCAGTGACCAGCGGGCGATTCCCATGAGCCTAAGTAAGCCAACTGCTACCGTAGCCCCTCTCGTTCTGAAGCCCTCCCTTCCTTGTTATATGGGGCCGCTCTACAGATGGGCAAAAGCTCAAATGGTACAGTCCGGGTGGGGGATGGCACTGGGGACTTAGTTTGATGTGCTCCTGAGCGATGAGCAATGTGAAGTGACCTGGTCCAGCGAGTTCACTGTATGTGAGCCACGACTGCACAGGGGAAGTGTAACTCATGATGGAAAGCTGCAGCCTCAGCTTCCAAGAGCAGCACAGAAGTGATATCATGAGTGGACCGGTTAGAAGGGCCATAACTAGTTAGGCAGGTGGGTAGGTAGGTAGATAGGTAGGTCTTGTCAAAGCCCGAGATCGAGACATCAGGCCTCATGTCGCGGCCGACCACTGACGGCGTCAATCTGTGAGGGGGGTGGAGGAGCAAGAAGAGCCGATGCCGATGGGAGGAAATACCTGGTAGCGTTGGCCTGATGCGCTGGCAACAGCTAGGTGCGTAGTAGGCGCGGAGCCAAGTACCGCACCTATCTACCTATGCAGAGGTGAAATCGGAAGCGCTGTGTGTCGACGTCCTGGTCGTCATTGACTGCATGTGAACTTGGGTTGAGTTTGTGTGCGAGTTGCGAGGGGCAGCAGGTACAAACAGCAAACGGCAGCGGGCTACCACGACGCGCCAAGACACGTGTATTGACCACGTGGAGCGAGATCTCATCCGCTAGGCCGCCTAAAAGCCACAGCTTTGAGAAGCGTCCAGGTCCAGTAGTAGTGACGATCGTGACCCTTTGACGGCATCGCCGCCGACACGCGATGTGACCCTTCTTTACCCTCGAACCTCGTTTTCCCCACGACAACGTCGCTTTCACATCCAAGATGGATATCGGAATGCTCCCCTGAGGCAGCTAGGCCACTGATTCTGCTCCTTCATGTTCCACCAGGAGTCACGTGGTTGCAGTGTTATTGAATGGCAACCGTCAAAAAGAGCCGATTTCCCACTTGTTGTCCGTCACTGTCGCTCCGTGGCAGGCTCCGGAAAGTGATGTCTTCGAAATCCGCTTGCCTCGTCCAAAAGAACCAAAAAGACCCAGACTCTGCCATCAATTGCTACAGATCCTTTGCCATTTCTCGTATAGCGGCTTGCCAGCTTCCCCAATCCCCAGCTTCTGAGCTTCCCCAGCCTCCCCATTAATCTTTTTCTGGGGGGACGGACACCCACTAACGGCAAGAATTGATTAAACATAAGAAGAAGAAAGGAAAAAAGATCAAGGAAAAAGATGACATGTTCATAAACTAATGATACGAGCCTCGCCTGTGGAAACCGGGTCCCGCATGATTTCTTTCACTTTGCACCTGCGTCAGGCTTTAGAGTCTCTTGTTCCTCTCTTTCTCCCTTCGTTTCCTCTCTCGTTCGCCCCATGACCGAGTTGGGACTTCACAGTCTGGTTGGGCCATTTTGCCTAAATGATTGGGCCTGTCGGAATGGATGGTGAGTCTCCCTCCTCTATTAACTGCCCCTGGCTCATTTATCGCTGGACGGCTCTTTATTGACCAACTTGCTAGGTTCCTGGTCCTGCATCTTCGCTAGCTACTCGCTACCTAGGAAGTCGGGCGTCTTCTAGCGAACCTGGAAGGCATGGCAACCCTGGGGGCGACCACATCGAGCCACTCTCCATCCATCTTCCATCGAACTATCTGCCGGTCCTTGATGGGCCATGGATCAGCCCGGCTTGGCTGCTGCTGGTTCCAGCGTCAAAGCCAAAGCAAGGACGGTCAATGTCAGTGTCAGCGCAAATGCCAACGCCAGGTGTCACCGACGCCCTGGTGCAACAGCCAACGCAAGTGCGATAGGGCTTACGAATTGGATGCCATATCAGCTAACAGCATCATATTGGTTGGAGAGGTTGGTAGGTTAGGTATGTAGTTTGGGTACCTATGTAAGTCGATACCTGGGCAGGTCGGTACGTATGCTCAACGCCTGACAATCGTCTGCAAGCGGTCGGGAGCACATGCAGACGGTAACGATGGCCACATAACCCACGAGCACAGGCACGAGCATGGTCTGCACCGGCGTTCATTCCCATGTTGCCCTCGTCGTCGTGATACGGCCCAGGCCTGTGGCTCGTCGGCCAGGATTCGCTAATCTGGCAATAAAGCCAGCCTGGACTCACACGAGGCTCATACAGTCCCCTGTGAAGATTGGGGTGGCCTAATATGGATCATTGGATACACTTCTTATCGGGCCCTTTCTCTCTTTCTCCCTGTCCCCCCATCCCACCATGATAGCAATGGCGACACCAAAGCTGTGCAGATGACTGTGAGCCCAGGCGGGACTTTAATGAATTTTATACAGCAACACATCTACAGCCGTCTACTGACATTCCTTTCTGGGACTGGGCCCTTCTGCAGAGGCTTTCATCGCATAAGCTGCAGCAAGCCGTACTTCCGCGGGAGGTCCAGCCGTCTACAGAAAAGACAGACGAGAGGGTACAGTTTATTTTTCATTCTAGTTTTTGTCTGCAAGACAGCCGAGGGATCGAGGGATCGAGAGAGCGAGTGGGAGGCAGAGCAGAGACAAGGGCTAGAGACAGTGGTGAAGGGAGGGGCCGGGTCCAGGCCTGACGCAGGCTTGACCAGGCTATTCTTACTCCCACGGCAGCCAGGCAAAAGGGATGGCTGAGAAGAACCTAGACAAGACAAGCAGGGTTTTCCCTCGTCCTCTGCTTTGTCGATGGCAATGCCGACCCCAGATCCCTGCTATCTCTTACGCCCTGGCCTCTGTTGCGCATGGCAGCGGCGAGAAGAAGGCGGGAGGATCCTCTGAGGCTGTCCTGTCCTTTTCTGCACTGTCGGGATTAGCCCACCAGGGTCTTACGAAGGAGGGCAGGAACGAGACCTACGGCTACAATAAACAGGTGGATTGATCGAGAGGTCGAGAGTGGAAGCATCAAGTCGACAAGGATAATCGGGGGCCGGGCCAAGCTGGCTATCTGACTTGCTTGCCTGCTTTCCCCTCTCTGTCCCACCCACATCTTCGCCGCCATTCGCTATCTCGCCGTCACCGATGTCTGCTGATAGGCCCCGCAAACCGTTTCCAGCGCCCCCCTCCCGCCAGCCCCGGGATCGGGGCATTAAACATATGAACCTCCGACTATGAGGGGTGGAGCGTCGTCAGCAAGGTATGCACAGGAGGAGCGGTATGGCTCTTGACTGAGGATAGTCAACGGGGGATGGAAGTTGCGACAGGCCGACGCAGGACACGAGTATCTCGAGCCAGGACAATCACAGCAATTGCCGTGAGAAGCGCTGGATTCCCGACTATGTGAAGGGGATACCTACAGTGTAAAGCACTCACCTGCCCTAACTGGTGTCTTCAGCAAGCGTATGTTGGTGGGGACGCCTACCGGTCCTAACCCACTGCACCTCCCCCTCGGACAAGGGGACCGGGGAACGGCAAATACAGAGGAGGAGATATCTCGACACAACCGAAACTCCCCGACAGTTGCCGAGTAGGAAATCACAGCGATATTCGAGTCCCGCTAGCCAAGATATTGGTCATCCATGCTGGTTTCGGGTCCCCAGGGGGAGGGGGAGAGGGAATAGGCCACGGGACGGCGGTCAGGAAACTTAGCCTCTTACAACATTTTGTTTTCCTCTTCGTTGGTCGTAGATTCGGGACAGATGGAACAAACGGACGATTCTGATATGAAGGGCTGCACACCGGTGAGAATAATTATCACGATGACCATAGAAAACAATATATCCTCCAAAGAGTTCATACCTACGTAGGCGACTGAATCAACGACAGGTACGTGAAAACCCATCGAAGCCTGAAACCAGACAGGGGCGCTTAATCAAGCGCATATTACGAGGCGAAATTAAACGAATCTACGCCAGAAGAGTGTCTCTCGTATAGATAAAGAGTTTTGAGGGTTTTAAATGGGCGTAAATGGGCAGTAAGGAGAAGTGAAGAAAAGGGGGCGGCACAAATAGGTTGGGTACGTGTCTTGTCAGAGTATTGTGATGTATATGATCCCATCGCCCTTTGGGGGCGGCCACCAACTGCACCACCGAGTCTTGACCGAGACTCGACGAGACAAATCACAAAATAACAAACGCGCCTCGAGATTGCCAACAATCTCGATCTCAATATGCTGTAAGGGGGACAAACGACGTGTCTTGCGCCAACGTGTGTAACTAGGCTGCCTTGTGGAAGCACCCTTTGAGTGCTCTCTGGCTCAAGAATAGATAGATAGACGGACACATCCTGTCCCAGTATGTGAACATGAAAGTCTGCTCCGCTATGTCGTGTAGCTTGGAAGCGTCAATTCATAGTCGTTGTTCATGATCACCTCCTTCACCTCCGCGGTGTTGTTGTGATCTAGCATCGAAACGGATCTACGACTCTAGATCTATGTATACCATGGAATCTATATATACCATGGACATCACTTAGATCAAACTCCCCTAGAGACGAGTCGAGACGAGTCCTCCTCCTCCTCCCTCTACGCCTGTTACTCACCTGCTATCACAATCACCCTCGGTCGTCAGCAATCACCAGCCCCGGAAGGCTGCCCCCTCTTGCTGGCCCCGATCCGCTTCATCTCGATCGCAGCCTCCCCCTCGTTCCTCGACGGCCGACGCCTCGTGGGCCCCGACACCGAAGGCTGAACAGCTCCGGGCTCCGCGAGGTCCCCCCCGCTCCCGCCCCTGAGCAGCCCGCCGCCGCCGACATCCCCACCCCTCGGCTTGCCCTTAGCCACGGCCGCGACCGTCGCCGCCTCGTCCCCCGACGCGGCACCGCCGCCGGACGCATCGATGACGCCGTCGCCGGTGCCGTCGTCGTCCCCGCCGTACGTGCCCCCGACGCTCTCCATGGTGAAGGGGCTCGCCGTGGGGCCGTCCAGGAGGGAAAGCTCGAGCGGGGAGAACCAGCGGCGCAGGAGGAGGGCCCGGACGGGGATGAGCAGGAGGATGAAGACGGGGAAGCCGACGGCGGCAACGGTCTGTGTGATGGCGAAGGTGGCGCCGAAGCCGACGAGCTCGACGGCGACGAAGGCCCAGAGGGCGCCGCGGCGGGCCACCCTCTTGAGCGGGTGGCCGCCCGGGGTGAGGGAGGCGTCGCGGCAGAGGAACAGGAGCTTGGCCGTGATGCCGTTGGCCTCAAGCGCCTGCACGCCCATGACGAAGAAGAGCCCCGCCAGGACGGCCTGGGGGATCAGGTGGAGGACGACGAGCAAGGGCGCCGTCATGGTGCCGAGGGTGAGGAGGCCCTGGGCCAGGTTGGAGACGCGCTGCTCGACAACGTGGGAGGCCCGCAGGGAGTAGTGGCCCTTGTGGTCCCCGCTCTCGTCCGGGTCGGCCACCATGGCGGTGACGCAGAGGGACTCGGTGTGGAAGGGGGCCTGGGGGATCAGGCCGTTGGGGAAGGGGAGGCCCAGCAGGCCCGCGACCCCCGTGGTCAGGCCGAGGAGGAACAGGTCCCAGTGGAAGCCGGCCGGCTTCTTGAGCGGGAACTCGGTGCCCTGGGCGATGAGGGAGGAGACGTTGTGGTCGAACCAGAAGAGGACGGTCAAGAGGACGGCGAAGGGCAGGGCGAGGAAGACGTGGGCGACGGGCACGTTCCAGAAGTCCACGAGCCAGGACCGGCCCTCCAGCGTGGGCAGGAAGGAAGCGCTCGTGGGCAGGACCTCGAGCGGCACGTCGCGCATCTTGCCGATGTGGACGAAGCCCGCGAAGAAGACGATCGTCAGGGGCGTGCCGTAGTCCTTGAGGAAGACGCGGACTGGGTGGGTGAATAGGGTGCTCCGCCCCAGCTCGCCGCACACGTAGGCGACGACAAAGACCAGGATGGAGACGGCGATGGAGAGGTAGAAGGCGCCGTCCGAGCCCAGCCGCTCCAGCACCTGGATCCCCTTCTGGAGGTAGATGAAGGCGACGTAGAAGCCGAAGATGTCGCAGGGGAAGCGGGTCACGTATCGGAGCCAGTTGCACGAATTGGTCACCGCGAGGACCCAGTGCAGGACGAGGGACCAGAGGCCGATCCAGCACATGAACCCCATGTAGTTGACCCCGGTTGGGTGCATGATGTCGTACACGGTGCTGGTGTTATCCCGCTCTTGGTTAGGTCTGTGTTTTTTTGTCTTTTTCTGTCTCTCCTCACCCTCAACCTCAACTGCCCCCTTTATGTCTCTTCGTCTACCATGAGAGCTCCAAAAGCAAGAGCGCCAAGGGCACTTTATCACTTACTAGTTGAAGACGGTGATCGGACCGGTGACGCCCACTATCACCAGCGGCTGGCAAGCCAGGACGGCAAAAACCACGGCGCCGAGGACAGACGAAAACAGGACCTCGTTCACACCATACTGCATGCCGGTCTTGGTGAACATGTCCAGGGAGAAGGCCAGGGCCGGCAGGATGCTAGTGTTCCAGTCAGGTGGACTAGGTCAGCTCGCCTCCCTCATCCCTTATCCTGTGGGTTACGGTTACGTGAAAGAGAGGCGGAATGGCCCATACTTTGCAAAATACATATACACCGTCGCAGGGACGACCCGGTAGTCCCAGGCGTCCTTCCAGTCCGACCAGTAGAAGGGCAGCCGTCGGCGCACGTCATTGACCATCCCCCGGAAGAGGTGAATCTGCCACCACCGTTGCCGGCGGCCGCTGTGCTCAGAGGGCCTGGCGCCGGCAGCAGCATCAGTAGAGGAGGCTGTAGCTTGACCTCTCCGCCGCAGGTTGCGCAAGGACGATGCCCAATGCTTGAATGCGCGTGTGGGTCCGACGCCGACGCCTCCTCCGCCAGTGGCGCCGGGACCCTGGTCACGATGCATCGAGACCGGGAGCGTCAGCCCTTCTTGTGCTGCTGACGCGGTGTGGGTGCGGGTCGCCATCTTCAATACAACCTCAACTCCTTATTAGAGCGTATGGAGGTACATGTACCAGGTAGGTAGGCGGGATATACTAGAATTTTCAATTGTCTCTGAAACTCTCGTCCTCACAAAGGAATTTCAGCCGGATTAAGAGTCGAGAATAGATGAGTAGAAACAGAATAAGACTACCAGAGACCTACCCAGGTAGGTAGGTACCTAGGTATGCAGCTCGAAGAATCATGTCCTTTTTATTCAAGAGAAAAATGCCGAGAGTATAAAATTCCGTCAAACTGTGAAGAAAGCAGGAATCGGGACAAACGCCACCTCTCGGCACTCGGCCGTGTGCGGAGCAAAGACCCACTTCCTGCCTCCGTTGGAGCAGGGCACTGGGGGATCCTAGTCCGGGTTAACTTTGTGGGGCGGCTTCGGCGGGCCAGGAGGGAATCATTCGGGAAATGCCAGTGCACAATGATGTCAAGCACAGTGCTGATTCGGCCACTAATCCAAATTGCAATTCATGGAACTACTAGTAGTACATTAGGTAGGTAGGTTGCAGTTCTTCTATATCTCCTAGACCATTTGACAAGGAGTCATTGGGCGAGACGTCCAAACCTTCGTTAGTAGATGGAACGGAAACCGGAGCCTAGTAGTCGTAGAAGCCCTTGCCGCTCTTCTTGCCCATCCACCCGGCGTCCACCATCTTTTGCAGCAGGACGCTCGGGCGATACTTGGAGTCTCCGGTCTCTGTGTGCAACACCTTCATGATGGCAAGACAAGTGTCCAGCCCGATGAAGTCGGCGAGCTGCAGCGGACCCATGGGCACGTTGGTGCCGTTCTTCATGATAGCGTCGATCGAGTCCCGATCGCCGACGCCCGTCTCGAGGCAGATGACCGCCTCGTTGATGTAAGGCATCAGGATTCGGTTCGCCAGGAAGCCAGGGGAGTCCGCCGAGACGGAGACTACCTTGCCCATGGCCTGACAAAACGCGATCGCCTTGTCCAGCGTCTCCTTACTCGTCTGCAGTCCACTGATGATCTCGACCCCCTTTTGCACGGGGACAGGGTTCATGAAGTGCGTCGACACTACCCGTGAGCTGGCCGACAGGTCCGTGGGGTTCGTCGTGGTGGCGGCCGCGATGCGCGTGATTGAGATGGACGATGTGTTGGTCGCCAGGACGGCGTGGCCGGGGCAGATCTGCGCCAGCTTGGAGAAGATGTCGAACTTGAGGCTCGGGATCTCGGGCACGGCCTCAATGACGAAGTCCACATCCGCGAAGCTGTCCATCGTCGTGCTGGGAGAGATGCGGCTGCGCGCCTTGTCGGCGTCCTCCTGGCTGATTCGAGACTTGGCCACATCCTTTGAGAGGAGCTTCTCTGCAAATGAAACTGACTTGTCGAGCGCGCCCTGGTTCAAGTCAACCAGCGTGACAAGCACCTGGGCATTCTTGGCTGCCACAAGCGCTATCCCCAGTCCCTAATAACCCCCAAAATTCGGTCAGCATGACTTGTTGCCAATATCTATCTGCGCATCTCATCTCGACCTTTTTTGTTTCACGTGTCAACGCATCAGGAACTTACCATCTGCCCCGCACCCAGGACGCCAAGCCGCTTTACCTCGAATGCATTGTTTTGAGAAGAGCTGAAGCATCGCAATTGGGATGCTAATCTGCCAACTTGCCTCTTACCAGCAAAAGAAATGGCCATCTTAGAAGTCTGTCAGTGGTTGGAGCGAGAAATATGCAGCCCAAGGGCAGCAATGAGAATGACGAGATCACCCTCTTAAGAAAAAGCCCAAGCCCCTGGAGCGGTTAACCTCGGGAATACGGGCGGCGCCTGGAACGATGTCACTCGGGAAAAGCACAGGGGGTGGGTGGGGGCACAGACCGAACAGACTATGCTGCCGCTAGTGCGGGGGCTAATCGTAAAATGTGACCCGCAGAAGCTTTACACGTCCCTGAAGCTAGACGCGTCAAACGCGTCTCCCAGCAGCCCCCCCAAGCGGATACACAGACGCTGGGCCAAATTGTCAGCGACATTCACAGCATCTATGCCAAACCACTGGATTCTCAATTCCAGCAGATAAAGCCAAAGAGGCCACATTTTGTTTCTGAAAAGAGGCAATTGCAATTGTGCCAACATGGAGGCGTTCGAGGGCGTAAACGACGTCGTCCACCCCGAAGTTCGGGCCCATATCAGCAGTCTCGTCTCAGCTGTAAGTCTTGTCCTTGCAGTCGGCTCGCCCTGGTCTTCTGTGGGAAAAAAAATACGAAACTAACCTCGGAGCACACATGTAGCTTGGAGGAAATAGTGCCGACTATGATGGCCAATACAAACTTGGAGACGACGCGCTCGAGGTCCTCCGCGACATCAAGAAATGGATCCGATTCTACGATGAAAAGACGAACCGAATGGACGTGGCCAGATGCCTGGCGGAGGCGAATCTCATCGGCGGCGACCTATTGCAAATCCTGGCGACATGGCCGGAGAACTTGGCAGACAACAAGTTCAAGGCAAGGATCGCACTGGCCTGCTACGAGATCATGACGCCCCTCACCTGGCCAATCGAGAAGGACGCAGAACGTACGACGGTGAACCACTACCGGCACATGCCTGTGCTGCAGCTCGCCCAACTGGGATACAAGCGCGACATTATCAACTTCGACGGTGCCCAGATCCTACACACAGCAATCCGAGTCGCGCTGCCGTCGATGGCTATCCCGATAGGAGACCGGACGCCTCGAGACCAAGGCATCATCAAGCTGGTGCTCTATTTCCTCCGAAACGTTGCCATGATAACACCCCCTCCTGGAGTCAAGTACGACGGGGACGAGTCCCAGATCTCCCGGTCAGCCCTGATCGACGCATTCTCGTACCAGGACATCTTCCTTGCCATCCTGACCATCGCATCCAACATGGGCGACGACTTCAGGACGGAGGACGTCGTCATAATGGAGATCATCTTTCACTTGGTCAAGCGGGTCGACATAGAGAAGCTGTTCCTGGACGAGGAAGACCTGGGAAAGGCCAAAGCTGAGGAGCTCACGGCCCTGATAAAGAAGGAGAAGGCGATGCTGCAGTCGTACAACCGTAGGGCGCCCACGCGGCACAACCGGTTCGGGACCATGGTCTGGGTCCAGAGGGCGGACGGCCGCATGTCGGCCATCTCTGGTCAGGACGCCCTCCGAGATGCGGCCACGAGGGAGCGCAAGATGGACAGCACCAAGACGTTCCGTCCACCCCGCAGGGCGAGGAAGGCAGAAATGGAGCCCAAGGACCTCGGACCACCCGTGTCGCTCAATGCCAGGGCCAACAAGCAGCTTCGGTGTTTCGTGGAGGAATTTCTAGATTCGGGCTTCAACCCCTTGTTCCAGCACATCCGCAAGACCATCGACCGGGAGGCACCCTACCTTTTGCACCAGCACCGTGCGCAGTTCTTCTACCTGGTCGCCTGGTTCCTTGAGGCGGAGCGCGTGCGAATCAAGTCAGCTGCGGCCAAGAGGAAAGCATCCCATCAACAGCAACAGCAAGAACAGGAAGACCAAGTCTCGCCTTTCAACCTCGTCGCCGGCGTCCTGAACCAGGAGACCTTCATCACGCTCACGCGGGCCATGGACCGCTCCTACGGCGATAAGGACTGGCAGGAGCTCACGACGGTGATGCGGTGCTTCACGCAGATCCTGCTGACGGTGCAGGAGATGTCCGACTCGGGAGGGGAGGAGAACGAGGAGATCGCAGAGAACATACTGAACCGTCTGTTCTACGAGGAGTCGACGCACGACGCCGTCGCCAACATCGTCAGGACCTACAAGGACCAAGGGTTCGAGTACCTGGACGCCTCCACCGAGCTGGCGCACACGTACCTGCGCATCCTCGAGGCCTACTCGAAGCAGAACGTGGACATGCAGGTACGCTCGCGGAAGAGGACCAGGAGGAAGAAGGTGGCCAAGGCCTCGGCCGGGGATGACGGAGATGGGGCCCCCGAAGGCGTCCATGACATGATCAACGGCGAGGGCGACGACTCCGCAGACGACGAGGCCTCGGCGGAGCGGGTCAGCAAGGAGCGCAAATTCGACTTCAAGCGGTTCGCGGCGCGGTTCCTGCCCCAGGGCGTGGTGGACACCTTCGTCCGGCTCACGGCGTACTACCGGGACCTGAACGAAGGCCAGCTCAAGCGGGCGCACCGGTACCTCCACCGGGTCGCCTTCAAGCAGGACATGTCGGTCATGCTATTCCGCGTCGACATCATACACCTACTCTACAACATGATCAAGGGGCCCGACCCGCTGGACAGGTCCCTGCTCTCGGCGGGCGCCTACAGGGACTGGGAGGAGCTGGTGAGGCAGATCCTGCGCAGGTGCGTGCGCAAGCTGGAGGAGCGGCCGGAGCTGCTGGTCGAGATGCTCTTCAGCAAGATCGGCAGCACGGCGCACTACCTCGAGTACGGCTACGACAAGCAGACCCTGTCCTCGGGCGGCAACCCGAGGCCGGGGGCCGAGCTCGAGTTCAAGCACCCGGTCGATGCCGACAGGCAGGTCGCCATCGCGGTGGGCGTGCTGCTGGACAGGAGCATGGCCGACCACGTCGGCTGGGTCAAGGGGCAGCTCGGCGAGGCGGAGAGCGAGAGGCGCGCGTGGGAGGCGGCGGAGAGGGCGATGCCGTCCGTGGAAGAGGGCGTTGGCTCTGGTGCTGGTGTTGGTGCTGGTGCTGAAGGCAGCGAAGAGCAGCAGCAGCCTGCAGACAGTGCTGATGCACAGATGACGAAGGAGCATTCCGTGTTCATGGTCCGCCCGGACAGCGACACGCGCAGGACGGCCATGTTCAAGAACCCGCACCTACGCCTGCTGATGAGACTTGTCGGGTTTGAGCGGCTCGCCCCCAGCCTGGACGAGACGCCGGACTCGGTGTGGGTCATCCCGGCTCGCCTGGGTGCCGAAGAGCTGAAGGAATCTATCGACTACATCAACGCGGCCGAGTTCAGCCCGCCCGTGTTCGACAATGACGAGTCCGCCGAGCAGCAGCTGCGGCGGAAGTCGGCGGCGAGGAAGAAGAAGAAGCCAGAGGGGGATGATCTAGACGATGACGATGACGCGGACATGGACGATGAGTTCCTCTTCCCCGCCGGCGGGCCGACCGCGAGGAAGGCTGACGACGGCGACTTGGACGGCAAGAAGGGGAAGAGGAAGCTCAGCCGGAGGAAGACGAGGGAAGGGTCCGCCACCGAGCTGACGGAGGAGCAGCTCGAGGAGCGGGCGCGGGCCCGTAGGGACAGGGAGCGCGAGAAGGCGAGGAGGGTCAAGTCGGACGCGAGGGTGCACTCGAGCGACGACGAGGACGACCCGGAGGCGGATGCCGAGTTCTTCGCCGCCGAGAAGGTGAGGCAGGCTGCGAGGGAGTCGCTTTACTCGAGGCTGGAGAGGAGGCCTGGTGATATCATCGAGGGGGGGGATGCAAAGAAGGAGAAGGCGATCTTGCTGAGCGACGGGAGTGATGGCGAGGACAACGCCTTGCTAGAGTCCACGCTGGAGTCGATGGGCGTGGAGAGGGTGGAGAAGAGGCAGGGCAGGAAGAGGAAGTCCGATGCGTTGCTTGATGACGGTGAGAATGATGAGGATGATGTTGAGGCGGAGGAGGAGGAGGAGGATGGCAGCAGCCAGAGCGACGGGTCGACCGCCTCCTCCTTGGAACATAAGAAGAAGAAGCAGAAGCAGCAAGCACCAGCCAAGAAGGTCTCGAAGCCTCTGTTCAAGAGGCCAAGGAAGAAGGCGGCCGCCTTCGTCATCAGCAGCGACGAGGAGGACAGCGGTGGTGATGACGATGATGTTGGCGCTGCTGCAGCGGGTGGGCAGCCGTCGAGCCAAACTAGCACGAACGCAGCACAAGGCGACGACTCGGACGAGGTCGGCGGCCGGGACGCCATGGAGACGGACGACACGCCGTTGTCGTCGAGTCCGCACAACAATAAGGACAACAGCGCGGCGACCGAGGACCAATTCGGGGAGAGAACCCAGATGCCATCCGGGGTCTCCTTCAAGGTATCCGAACTTGCTGTAGGCGGCGGGGGGGTGGATCAGGATGAGGACAAGGATGCTCTTCTTGTGAGGGCCTCGATGCCGGTGGCGAAGAGACGCGCCAGGGCGAAGGGCGGGTTTGTTGTTGATAGTAGTGATGACGAGTGAGCACAGGCTGGCTGGCACAGGTTGCTTTTTATTTTTTGTATATATTTTCTTGTTTATACTCGCAATGGAGCATAGTGATAGGGGTTTTTGCCCAATTGGCCACATGCCATTCCGGTCGGTTGTCTCATGTTGGATATGGGCGGTGATCTTGTCTAAGTCTACAGCCTGCTGAAGGAGGAGCGTAACGAGCCTCCTGCTCTGATAAATGCCTCATGCGTCACTTCACACAATATCTTATGGCATTGTCTCACTGCAGTTTGTCAAACTCCGGAACCACTTCTGGCGTTTAAGTTCATATTCTAGGTGATGATTATGCTTGCGAGCTACCTCAGGCGGTTGGGCTTCAGGTGGTGGAAGCGCCTCTACACCGAGCCTACCTCTACCTCGACCCCTGAGCTCGCGATGTGTCGTTGCTATATAGGTTCCACTCGTCCCCAATTCTAGCATCCATGGCCGCAAGCACACTTGTTCTCCCCGTATCACATCCGTAGAGCACCCGACCGCGTCCAGAGATCTCTTGCTCGGAGCCGATCCGGGAGGTCTACCGAAGCTGTGAAGTATCTTTTCTTGCTCAATCTATCTCAAAAAGGAAACCATTCCCTCGTGGAAATGCCTCGCTTCGGCTTCGAACGACTATGACATTGGCCAAGCCGGAAGATTTCCACGGCCCATCAACCTGCAACGAAAACCACGTCTGGTGCCCTCCAACTATAGCCACCGCTTCCTCAGGAAGCGTAAATTGGAGCCTGTTGCGGGATCAGCCTACAGCCTGAATCCGGGGTACAAATTGGATCGCTTGCGTCCCTCCGGATCTCGGGGTCAAAGCCGATGCATCATTTCCCCTTTCGAGTTATTTTTTCTTCTTTCTAGGCGGTCAGGAATTATTTTCCTGAATGCGGGGAAAGCTGGGGTTGCGGCAATGCAGCGACGGGTATTTATGCTTCTTCTTGTAAGCGACAGCCTGCCCTCCCCTGAGACGGACTCTCTTGTGTGTGCGGAGATGCTGAGAGCACTGCGCCGCGCAACTTCCTCGATACTCTAGAAATACGTAGGCGGGCAGCCAAGTGGTGATGGCTGTTGAATCAACATGATATTTAGGAATGTGCATCGTCACTTCACTCTCCTTGATTCCCTGACTACCTACCTGCCTAGGTCGGTACCTACGTACATATTACGTGTCATCAACTGGGAAGCCGTCTTGGGCATCCCTGAGAACTGCCTCGCCGCTGCAAGGCAATACTAGATCGATGATATATCTAGACTGGAAATCATAAGATTCATGACGAACGGTTGGAGAAGATGCTGCCCGTATCTTTCCTCCAGTGCTTCGATTCTACCAAGCAACCAATCCTTGTTCGATCAGCGCCATGTGTTCATGCCGTACTTGCCGGTTCTCACAGCCGAAGCCATTACGGGAGTGTGCATACCATTGCCAGATCCAGCGCACGGAGAAGGAGAGAGTCTGCCGGCTTTCAGTGCCACATCTCGGGTTAGGTAGTCGGGAATGTTTAAGGCGTGTGGCACGTCAGAGTGACAGGCCCTCCCCAGCACATCGTACGCTTCCACGGGCCCATCCATCCCGTCTCTCTCAACGACCCTCGATAGGTATCTTCACTGAGGTGCCGGATTTTCCGGTTCTGCCGCCATGTCAATGTCGCCGCATGCAAAACCGGCGTGGTGTCTAATTCGAGCAGATGGACGGTCCACTCCCCGAATTTCGAAACCTTGGTACGCTTGCGGCTTTGATGGCATGCAAATAGGCCAAGGACGGTCTCGTTTACCCAGGGGCGCCCCCAAAAAGATAGACCACATATGGATATAGGAGATATTAGGGGTATTCCCCGGGGTTGGCCCATCTTCGGGGTAGCTCCATAGGACGCGCGTTTGTGGAAGGTGGGTAAGTAAAAGGCCGCCGAGAGCTCGCTTTCTCCAGCCAACAGACCCAGAACAGGACATTGTGGGTGGTGATCAGCTTCGTCTCGATCCACCTACAGAAATCTCCGGGGGAGATAAGAACGCGCTGCAAAGGAGGTCGGCCCTCCCTTTATAGTCGGCTTCTCACTCGCATTCGGGAGAATGTTTGAGTCACTCGTACGCTACACGTACTCCTTTGTTCTCGGTCGAGCCACCGACCCGGGACGTGGATCGCAGAGTTGGAAGACAATGGGCCAGCAACCAAGCTCTCCCAAGCCGGGGACGAAGTTCCGAGTGATCGGGGCGGGGATGTAGGTCTTCCATCAGCACGCCTTTGTTTGTTTTAGTAGCAGTCATCCTGGGAATCTTGCCAGGAAGGAAAGCCAAAATCCGGACAAGGGAACAGAAAGACAGCGAGAGAGAGGAAGAAAGAAGAAAATTAAAATAAGAAAAAAAAACACAGGTCCCGAACCGGCACCAAGACACTCAATGAGGCGCTAAGCATTCTCCTCGACGGGCCCGTGCACGACTCGGGGATCCAATGCTTCGCGGGCACCAAGCGCCAGCGGGATGGCTGGCTCGAGATCATGGAGCTGACGCCGCGGGCGCGGACCATGGCGGACAAGAAGCGGATCGAGTACCTCCTGGCCGACATCCTCGAGGGCTACACCTCGACCATGGATACGCCAGCCAACATGATGGTGGCCGAGATGCTGAACGTGTTCCCGGACGCCATCGTCATCTGCACCACGCGGGACCCCATCCCCTGGGCCGTGAGCATGTACAAGATGGCCGAGATGTCGACGGCCTTCTACGCGCCCTTCTTCACCTACTGGCTGCCGGGGATCTGGAACTTCAGCAGGTGGAACAGGCTGCACGAGCGGCTCATCGCCTTCCGCCTCGGCTACGACGACTTCAAGGTCGAGAGCATCCGCGACCACGAGGACAATCTGAGGAGGATCGTCCCGGAGGGGAAGCTCTTCTTCTACCGCGTCAGCGAGGGGTGGGGCCCCCTCTGCAAGATCCTAGGCGTCCCCGTCCCGAACAGGCCGTTCCCGCACAACAACAACGCCAACGACGCGAAGGCCGTCTTCCAGGAGATCGTCGTCGCGGGGAGCATCGCCTGGCTGCTCGTCATCGGCGTGTCGGCCTCGGCGCTCTGGCTGGGCTGGAGGTTGGCGTGGAGGACGTTTGGATGAGGGTTTTTATTTCTGTTTTTTATGCCCATTTTCGCTGCCCGGTTGAGTCAGCTGGAGGGGCCAGGGACAGAGTACCGTAGTTGGTGGATTTTTGTGCATGGGTGAGGGTGAGGTGAGATGTTGGAGCCAGGACCATCTTGAGTATCCACCTACCGAGGTACTCATGCCTGCTCAGGTGGTTTCCCAAGAGTCTGTGTTGTCATTATAGAAGTGAAGTGCGCTGAGCGTTTGCGTTGCACTCAAGTGTCCATACGCGGTTGTCTGCATGTTCTGGAGGTAGAACGCACTGCAAGTTGTTCCGAGTCAAACGTTTCGTTGTTCCATTAATGTGCCTAGCACAGCTTGAGTCTCGGAACATCTGCGGACGACGATTTATTCAGTACGTAGGTCACAGGTAGATAGGTAGGCAGATAGGTTAGGGGCTCAAAGCATTCCTGATGAAGGGGAGGTAGGAATAATGGGGGGAAAATGAAGGCCATGTATATCTCTCGATGCAAGCAGAGGAGCAGGTGGGGAAAGGCTGGCTGCATGTTTCTCTCCCGTCCTTCTCGCTTCTAAACGAGGGACGATGGAGTCGAGGACAAGGTAACATCTGGGGCCTTTCCGACAACCTCAACTCTTCCAATAACCTTTTGCATTCCCCGGAGATACCCCTGAGCCGATTACGAGCGTCTCCATGGTGCGATCTTACCCTTCCCTTCTCGACCCTTGATCAGGCCAGGATTTGCATTTGTGGGTACTTTCATTTGGGCAAGCTATTTTGCAAAGGCTACCCCGAAGTCGGCCTCGGTATTCGTAGGTAGGCACTCATCGCTCATTGGTCTTAATGTCGACCTTCGCCAGTACCGAGCTGTCAGCTAGTGAAACGTATCATTAAGAAGGGTCTCTCAACTCTGGGAAGATGGGCCGTTCAAGAGGAGGCTTCTTGCTTCCCCTCGCCCACACTACTCGCTGTACCCCGCGCGTTCGAGACCCTAGATGCGGCTGATCCTTTATCTCGACCGCACCCGTCAACTCCTAGCTCAAATCTCCTTCGATTTCCGTCCTAGAGCCCTGTGAAGATCGAGGAGACAAAGCTTCCAACTTTGTCGGCCATCGGAATGCGTTTGTGGACACGCCATCGCGCTCGTCAATATCTGGTGCCTTCGTCGGTCCCAGGCTCTGCTTCTCCGCTGGAGTCGACGTTGTGCATCGTGGCTGCTCCGAGTCGAGGAGAGTGGAAAGGTCTGGTCCAAGAAATCCAGTCTAGAGGAGGCGGGAAAGCTTCAGGTGATGCCCCCGAGACAACTTGCTTCCTACAGACTTGTCGTCAGCTTTTATATTGCTTGTCTGAAATGATTCCTTGATCTTTTTTCCTTTTTTGTTCTCCCTCCCATTGAATTGGTCCGAACCGTAAATGGGATTTCCCAGGGTCGTGAAGAGTCGGACAAGCCCCCAAGACCCCAAAATCCTATCGAATCTTCCCACCTTCCCAGACTGGCAAGATTTCCCTGGATTCCCTGGAAGGCTATTCAACGCAGAAGTCGCATTGCCTGTATGTCCGCCGTTGCCATGCTCTGGCGCGGTCGAGATGCAATAGCCGACTTCGGTGTCGTGGGGCCTTTCTGCCGAGCGGTGGAAGGCACTACCTAGGGCACCTACCTGGAAAACCCGACGCGGTTGTTGTTTTCTAGGCGGTCTGAACTGACTGGGATTTTCTCTAGGGGAAAATCGGTCGGGAGGCATTCCAATGACGGGGCAGGATCTCGGAGAGCAAACTCGGTGCTATAGGTTCCCGAGCGGAGGAGAAACTAGATCAATGTTTTGTTTTCTCTCTTAATTTAATGTCCTTTGGCCCTCGATACAAAAACAACGGGCTCAGTTGGCCAGCGTCAACACTCCGTAGTTAAACACCAGACGATATGTGGTGTCCCTACCTACCGTCTACACATGAGCCGCGCGTTTGCCTACAGGGATCACTGGGTCAACAAAGAAAAGAAAACTGGCAAGCAGCCCTCCCACCCCGCTCTTCCTTATCCCCTTCCCGGCTAGGTTCCCCTTCACTAAGGCTATGATTAGGACTTACCAGGGGCCATTTCAATGCCAAGAACTGCTTCGATGGCTGGGACGCTTTACTCTTTGCTGTGAGCCATGACCCCAAAGCGAGTGTCCTCCTACACTACCATGTATGGAGGACCTTGCCCAAGTCCCGAGGACGCCACCCCATTTTTTAATCTTGTCTGACGGAGACTGCCAGGCAATCACTTGATAGGCTGACACGTCCCGGTCTTCAGGTCGCGGAGAAAACTGTGTGGGTAGTATGGTAACTTTCGTGTAGACGCGTTTTGGCTCCTACATGTAGGTGTGGGTGGGTATCAGAATCGTTGAAATTCCGCACCGTCGCCAGCACAAGCTAACCTACCTACCTAGTCATCAAGTATCATCTTTAATTCCCACCTTCCGTCATTACCTAGGGCTTGGCCATGGACGTGCGATGAATTCACTAATATGACGGCTATCTATCTATGCAACCCGGGGACCGCCCAGTTTTGACTGCTTCGCACAGCAGTTATATCGAAGTGTGTACGGCGTACGGAATCTCAGTACGTGCGCATCCTAGTAAAAATTGAGTCACTAATGCACAGCTAGATGGACAGGGCCCGTCTAGGAATGTGGGTGACTAGTCAGGTGCTGGCGTGTGTGCGTGTTGGTGAACACATATGTGTGCGTGCATGGATATGTTTGCCGACGTCTAGATCGACTAAGGGCGCGATATGTCTCCACCATAACTCCAATTAGGATGTAATGGTACTTTGGTAGCTCTACTGTGAGAAAGAGGAGATTTTAGTTGTGCCCGAGCTAATGAGAGAGGCCGGCAGGTAGCATCTAACACCGATGCATGACTGACAGAACTGGATACACTTGTATGTAGGTGTACGGGCGGGAAAGAGGCAAATGATCCATTTTGGCTCCATAAGGAAAACTAGGTACCATAACTACTTACCTACCTATGTACGTAATGCTCAAAATAGGGAAAGAGCTGGTACATACACTATGATCAGTTCACAGCGTAGGTAGTAGGTACCTAGCCAGCAGCTGCAGAACAACAGATCGACCAAGCACGGTAGGTAGAGGTCCCTTGGCGGAAGGCCCCATTAGGAACCTCAACAGCCTTGCCATTTCCTGTCCATTTTCATCATGACCAGCTTCACCTTCAAAATGTCTGATCAAGCTGTCCTAAAGCTGGCTTAGGTGAAGTGAACTTAACAGCTTGAAATCTCCAGCCAACCAATAAGGAGTTGCGTTGTCAACACAACAAAGATCCCGCCCTAGAACATGTCTTAATTACCCTCTGTATTTTAGTCGACTTCCCCCCTGTTTTTTTCTCAGCAACCTCGACGTTTCTCAACTTCCTCCTCGCCGCATCAACCTGAGCACTTCGTCTGCTCCCACCATCCAACCCACACCACGTCTTCAGAGCCCTCCTCGCGACTGCAACAAACTCGCCATCAGGGCGAGAAACCCGAAGATGGCCAACCAGTAGGTCTCCGGCCTGAACAGCATCATCAGAGCGCCGAAGGGGACCGCAAGAACGAGGCAGACCACAACCGCTGCGGTGCGGCTAAGCAAAGGGAAGGTTATCAAGACAAAGCCGAGTACGACCAACAGGACAACAGCACCACGGACAATCCCCTCCGCCAGCTTGGCGAGACTCTCACTGTACACCGTAAAGCCGCCGCCACCAGCCTTGTGGTTCCCTTGTCTGTCTTTAAAGGGAGACTGTGTCGAACAGTCAGTGGTAGCACTTGAGAGCCGCAGTCGCTTGAGCTATTGTATTAACAGGCACTTACTAGCAAGGCTCGAACCCATCGAGAGTTCAACAGCGAAAACAGCCGATTCTCCGCATCTCCTCTCGTCGGCTCCAACATTCGATACTGGTATATGTCCAGCTTTTCCAAAGGCTCTGGGAGCGCAAGGCCAAAGTTCTTGTAGAACATTTTCAGGTGGATCATAGCCATCTTGCTGGGTTTTTCGCGTCCATACACCGTGTTTATCAGACATATAAAACTGACTGAGGCATCGAGTTAGCATTAGAACCACAATGGATGCCATTTTCCCTCGGGCTCACACGACGAGACTACATACAGTACCTGTTGAAGGCCTTGTCCTGTGCCCTGAAGACCTTGTCGAGCTGGCGTCTCTTCCAAGCTTTCGACTGCCGCGCCAAAGTGCTGTTCTCTTCAGTGTTACGCTGCTCGGTGAACCGTTTTTGCAGTGCCTCGCTGCGACGGAAGGAACGGTCCAGCCTTTCCTGAAGACCCAGAAGGTGCCTCTGTGTCTGGAATTGGTATACGGGACAGAAGTTGAGGTAGGGGTTGACCGCCTGGATCTCAGGGATTTTGTAATCTTCACCCCGCACATACACCCCTTGATAATCCCAGGAGTCAGCGGCGACATATCACTGATCATCTTACTGCACCAGGTCGACCCAGTAGTTTCCGATCTCTGGACGAGGGACGATGCAGCCGGGCAGGACTCACTTCGGATCTCGGCGGGGTCAGAGGTAGGCTGATCCCCCGAATCAGGGAGCACCGCGCCTCTCTCGGCGATATCGAGTTCGTCGAGCTTAATAGGCATGATATGAAGATGTTCCTTCGTGGCAACGACTGGCAGACAGTGGGTGCATGGAGATCTGAGGCTAGAACAACAGGAGCGACGAAGCCTTATGGGGATTGCGGAACCCCCTTTTATACATCCAACAGGCTCTGCTAAAGTAGCTCTCCCCATTTTCCGTCTTGAACAACCGGGCACCATCACCTACCCCTCTTCCACCCACCACAGCAGCCTCACAGCCTCCTCGACCGAAGAAAGAGCTACTCGACTCGAACGACGGGCACACAAGAGAAAGAAGGGATGCCCAATGCGGCCCTCCCAAAACACCGAAAAAAGGCCTTGTCAGCCTACAGGTCTTCTCACCGCCTCTCGAAAGACATCGGACACACCAGATAATGATAAGAGTGCTTCTGTGCCGCAGGCAGCAAACTTGCACGCGTGCGACCATCTGCCGTGAGCCGGACGCGGCTGCGAATTACAATCGGCCGAGGACCCATCCACCACACCCTCACGAGCGGTCTTGGGGTGGCTTGGTTGCGAGCAAAGGACAGCTCACACCGACGCGTCTCCGTGATAGGCCGCTGCCGGAAAGGGTGGTGGGTTGGCCTTTGGGGTCGCTCTCGTGACGACGGCGACGTCTATTGGCTTCTTGGCTGTCGTTGGGCGGGAAGATGACGAGAATGCGACACCTGTTGGGATAGCTACAGCTGACAGCTAGAGGCCGGGCACACTATTCGGCACAGTCTATGTACTCGGCTTCAGGACCGTCGATTGCGATAAAAGCTTCCGCAAGCAAGAAAGATGGGCCTTGGTCTCCGGTCTCATTGGCATACGTATGAATACATTTGATCTTGGGCGTGAAGGGACCTGCCTGCTTCCATACATACGACGGCATTGTCGCATGGCTTCTCGGCCCACTGATTATGAGCTTCTAAGACCCCGTTCGCTGATTTGCCGCCAAAGCCTAGCTCTCTCGTCCGGCTGGAACTAACGGAAGTGTCAGGGGGCCGGTTACGGAATACCACGTGATGAGAGATTTCGCACAACTACAACGACGGCCTAGCTACACACCTTTAACCCCTCTCCTTCAAGATTTGAGGCTGAAACTAGGAGAGAATCTAGACGCTATTTCGCAAGGGACTTTATAGCCTATTGAAAGTATGAGCCGTCGCTTTCTAGTTCAGGAAAAGTCGGAATGTATTATCTTGTTGCTGGAAAAAAATGGAGGAGGGTTGGTGGCGTACACTAGCCCCTGAAATCCGGGTGAGATTCACATTCAGCCTTGGAGGTCATTTCTCTCGGGGACGCTGGGAGCCAGCGATATATCAGTGTTATTTTATAGCGAATTCCATACAACAGAAAAGTCCCTCCAACTAAGATGGTGCTGTGGCTGGAAAAGAGGGAGGGGGGTGCTGCGGCGGCTGCTGTTGCTTCGACCCGGCGGCCGCGGTTGCAGCGCCGGCCGCTTGAAATAAAAAGAAACGAGCGACGAAGAATGCAATTTTGGCGATAAACAAATAAGAAAATAAAAGAGGGCGAACGACTGATGTAGCGGGGAGCCCCTATACGCTATTAGACGCCATGTAGCCCAGGTTCTCGGACATCCAAACGTTTTCTCCTCGCGTAACCATAGGTATGAGTGCCTTAGATGGCATGCGGCTGCTTTGGAGGCGCCTTGTTTTGGCCCAAGATCCACGGTCTAGTGACATCGGCGGGATAGATGACGGGATGTATGTCCATGCTAGCTGGTTCAGGGAAACATTCGAAGTCTAAGTGGTTGCTAGATGTTAATTTTGGGCCAGCTAGGTTGGGGATGTAGGTCATGATGGGGTTCATGGAGCAACTGTCTTCGAAAACATCCTACCCTTCTGTGACGTGTGTGCTTTTGTCCCGAGATTTCTCTACTCTCTCTCCATCTCTCCCTCATCTTCTCCCTCCTGCCGCTTCCCCCCCGAAGGATTGTCATTGACTGGGACCCAAATCTCCTGGGGCATTTTCTCGGCTTTGCAACTGGACTGTCACAAGGTAATATTCACAGCGGCCGGGTTCTTGGAGGTTCGTGGGTGTTTCGTAAATGGAGTGTAAGTGAAAAGAATGAGCTGTTGTGTCAGAGGTGGTCCCTCCACAGAGAGAAGACTAGTTGGTTTTAACTCCCAGGCCGTCTGCTCTGTAGTGAAGTGAGAGATGGAGGGGAACAGGGGGAGGAAGTAGAAAAGGGATGGGGAGGTGGAGGGGTTTCCAGGGGTCAGAGCCTCACAAGAAAACTTTTCTGACCACTCTTTGTCCTTGCTTTCCTTGAGATGTCTATCCGGGATTGCTAGCACGGTACCTCCACGGACGTAGCATCCTGCTTCAAGCCAAATCGATTGATAGGCTCCAAACACGACTAAGCCCACCGGCCAATGGGAGTCTCCCCAGACAAGAAACACGAGGACGGCCCCCCTGTCGGGCCCCATGGAGGAGACATATACCAGGTAGTATACAAGATAATATCGCTTCCGCGAGCCTTCAGCGCCTTGTTCGTCTGCTATGACTTGGTAAGGTAACCGTATGAAAGAGTGCCTGAGAAAGACTTGCTTAAGAAAGGAGGAAGCGATGCACCAGAAGTGGGCCCAAAGATAGAACTCTCAGCTCGACCCCGGCAAGATGATGATGCTGGGCAAAACGCGCATGCGAGAGGGGCAAACAGACGCTCCTCATGATATATCACAAAAGTCTGTGCCTTTACGGATGCACACCTATCCCTCTCCTCGATTTCACAGAAGTACGGCACGAGTGGGACGGCTGTTATAATTGGATGACTCTGCGACCGTGAACGCTGGCAAAGCATCAATGATCAAGAGTGAGGCATCCAAGGCAGGTAAGAAGCGACAGGGGATAAATGCACAAAAATATGATGGCCATTTTATGGGATAAGGGCTGGGAGGAGGTAATGTGACAAGGAGTACTACGTACGTACCGGTACGTAGAGAGAAAACTCCCTCCTAACCCAGGCCGCTGGACACGCGCCGTGAATCCCAAGTCGATCAGCGGATGCAGACGTGCGCTGCCATCCTTGTACCTGCACCTGCACCTACACGTGTAGATAACCAATCCAGATGCAACGGTGAAAGCCAGCGGTCAAGTGTCAACAGGGCCAGTAGCGGGATGGGGATTACACTCCAAGCCCCCTTCAGGGGCAGCAAACAAACAAGCCATTCGAGCAAAGCGCCGACGCAGGTACGCACTACATGTACCTACAGAGTACGTACGGAATATATGGGGAAAATTGTACTCCGAAGAGGCGGGGGGACTGTGGTCAACCTGATGGGCCACTGACCACTGGGTCTGCCACCGCCCGGCCCGTTGAATCCAAAGGAGAGGTGGCATACGTCGAACCACACATCGGAGCCACATATTCGAGAGGATTTTCTCAAAGCACTTCACATAGAAATACTGCGAGGACTCGAATAAATAGTGAGTAGGCTCCCGGCGTGGTTGCGATTGGTAAGGGAATGTTACTGAACAGGAGGAAGGATAGTAGAAAATGAAGAAGAGGCGCCCTAAAGACAGTGCAAGGGGAGGGTTCTGCTTGGCGCGGCCCACATCTGTGGCTGCCTGTCACCGCGACTAAACGGCAGCCCTAACATGGTACCCGTATACACCGAGGGGACACAGTGGTGAGGGGTGGACGGATGCCCACTAACCACGACAGCACTGTCTCATTGAGGTACACCGCTGGATAACGTTGTCTTTAGCGTGCGTACTATTCTTGTCTTGGAAGGACCAGCAACGGGAGAGACACTTAATGGGTATCGGGTACCTCTGAAGACGAGGCCGGAAAGGTATGGCATACGGATGCAGCCTGGCATTGCTGAGTCTCTGACGCCATGCCAACACTCAAAGGGGGCGGGCGGGGAGAAGCTGCCGGGTTCCCGCCCCAGCTGTCTGGCCGTAGATTGCCTACTACGCTTATCAACTCAACATCTTTTCACAGATCCAATCACTGCCATCAAACAAACGTCCTTTGTTGTTGCGATCCGGGTAGCGGAGGGTAAGTGGTCAGGTCGGAGGTGTTCGAGCATGTCGGCATCTTCACATCTTCTTTCAAATATATCTAGCGGGTATGAGATTGGCTTAAAGAAAAGACCAGCGTCCTCCAAGTGATAGAGTGAATGCAGAGTAGAAATATACTAACCCGCCCGCCAGGAGTAGGCCGACAAGGCTCTTCTTATGGCCAAGCAGGTGATAATTCGCTTATGTGATGGTTAGGCACGAACAACATCATCACCAATCCATTCAATCAAGGCCCGCACTTAAATGGTTCCAGCACAGTCACCGGTCTTCGGACGGGAGAAGGGAAGCCCTGGCTGGGCCTTCCGGAAGAATTCGAGGCAGCAACCAATTAGCCAATGATGGAGTGACCGACCCACTGACTACCTCATCCAATTAAAACATGAAGCCTTGCCAAGTGTGGAAGCTACCTAAGCTATGGAGGTGCTAACCACCACCAAAACTACGTTGGTTTCCAGCGTCGAACCAACACTCTCGCGTATTCTACTCTACCGGCCCACTGACTTGCTCTGGCCCAACTTGAATGAGAACTCTTTGTAATGGAGAAGTATCTCCGTGACTGGAGACAAGATGCTCTTAACAGGGCCCAGTACGATGCGGCCATCTTCGTTGGGGACAAACTGCTGGCAATCACAAGTATGTTCGCCCAAGGCTGTCCCTGGCCTTCCAGCTTGCCCGATTCGAAATCTATCCGCCCATACCCACCATCCCTGCCTACCTACCTAGGTGTATATCCATCTTTGTAGGTAAGCAGTCACCGGAATGCTGACCTTGTCCGCCCGCGAGCAGATGACGATCAAGACGCGTTCTGGCTTGCGCAGGTGCATTTTGCTACGGGCAATTTCACCCGGGCCCAGGCGCTGATCTCGAAGTCAGACCTCGTCGCGCGCAACTCGTCCTGCCGTTATCTGTCGGCGCACTGCCTAATCAGGCAGGGGCAACACGACGAGGCCCTGGCCGTCCTCGGAGATGTGAACCCCACCGAGCTCATTCGGAAGCAGTCGAACAAGCGGAAGGCCACCCGGCCACTGGCCGCCGCCGCCGCCGCCGCCGCCGCCGCCGCCGCCGCAGCAGCAGCAGCAGAAGCAGCGACAGCAGCGACATCAACGATGAGCGATGGCAGATCTGCTAAGGCTAGCGGCAGTGGCAGCAACGCTGCCGGCGGTACAAAATCATCTTCATCCTCGGGCTCGGCCGCGGCGGCTTCTGCAGCGGCGGCAGAGAAGTCGCAAATACAGCAACTACAAAAACTACGGGAAGAGGAGGAGGCCGCGGAGAGGGAGAGGCGAGATTCGCTCAACAGGCGATACGAGGCGGGGATGTGCTACCTCCGAGGCCTCTGCTTCGCCAACCAGAACGCGTTCGACCGGGCCAAGGAGTGCTACAAGGACGCGGTGCGCATCGACGTGCAGTGCTTCGAGGCATTTCAGCAGCTGACGAAGAACCACCTCATGTCTCCGGATGAGGAGTGGGAGTTCCTCCATTCGCTCGACTTCGAGTCGGTCTGCGCCGAGGGCGGGAGCGACGTCACCGCCGAGGCGGCCGACCTCACCCGGATGCTTTACAGCACCAGGCTGTCCAAGTACCGAAACCCGGACGCCTTCCAGGCCGCGTACGAGTCCCTGTCGAGCCACTACGGCCTGGCCTCCAACCCAGACCTGCTGCTGGCCAGGGCGGACCTGCTCTACACGCAGTGTCGGTACAAGGACGCGCTGGCCGTCACGGGCGGCATCCTGGACGAGGACAAGTACAACTTCGCCGTGTACCCGCTGCATCTGGCCTGCCTGTACGAGTTGCGGATGACGAACGTGCTCTTCCTCGTGGCGCACGACCTGGCCGACCACCACCCGGAAGAGCCCTGCACCTGGCTCGCCGTCGGCATATACTACTTCTCGATCAACAAGATTGCCGAGGCGAGGCGGTATTTCAGCAAGGCGAGCATGATGGACCCCCACTTCGGCCCAGCATGGATAGGCTTCGCGCACACGTTTGCCGCAGAGGGAGAGCACGACCAGGCCATATCGGCCTACTCGGCGGCGGCGAGGCTCTTCATGGGCACGCACCTGCCACAGGTGTTCCTGGGCATGCAGAACCACGCCATGAACAACATGACGGTAGCGGAGGAGTTCCTTAAGACGGCCTACACGCTCTGTCGCGAGGACCCGCTGCTGCTCAACGAGATGGGCATCGTCTTCTACCACCAGGACAGGCTGCAGGAGGCGGCGCGGATGTTCCAGAGCGCCCTGAGCGTCGCCGAGGCGAACGACTCGGACCCGCAGGCCTGGCTCTCGGCCCGGACGAACCTGGCGCACGCCTACCGCCGGCTGAGGAAGTTCCCCGCCGCCCTGGCCGAGTTCGACGAGGTCCTCCGCCAGGGGGGGAAGGACCCCGCCGTGTTCTGCGCCAAAGGCCTGATCCACCTGGACCAGTGCCGGCCCGAGGAGGCCGTCGTGGTGCTGCACCAGGCCCTGGCCGTCAGCCCGCAGGACCCCATCGCTACGGAGCTGCTCAACAAGGCGCTCGAGGAGACGGCGGGGGCGAGCCTCGGCCCGGAGGACGACATGGCCGACGTCGCGGCGTTTGACCGGGAGGTGCATGAGCACAAGGAGGCGAGGGAGAGGAGGGAGAGGGAGAGGGCTGCCGCCGCGGCTGCCGCCAGGGCGGGTGGCAGGGATGGCCACAGCAAGGGGAAGGGGAAGGAGAAGGAGAGGGCTCCGCCGCTGGGCCAGCAGCAGCAGCAGCAGAGGAGGAAGCGGGAGAGTCTGATGGACATGAGCGATATAGAATGAGCGGTGGCTTGATTGCTTTTCGTCAGCTCATCTACCTTTGGCGTTGCTTTTTTTTTACGTATTTGCTTACCGGTTTATTCTACCTCTCTTGCTTACCTACTTAGCCGGGTGTGTCTGAGCGGCGGCGGCTATCATCATCATCCCCATCATCTTCAGCATTATCAAGGGAGCTTAGGGGGCGTTTCGGGGGCATGTCACCATTACGAACTAGATGTAAAGGTTGTATTCTCTAGGACCCGGGCGGCTGGTAAAGGAGGGGTCAAAAATGGGGGGTAGGCGCGTCCTCAGGTATGCTTACATCACGAGCGTGTGCCGATACACGCACTATGGAATAGCGGGATACCTAGCCTAGATGAGCGTGCCGCGATGCCGGTACGCATAATCAACTCACAACATACCATATTGCGTGGAACTGACTCCCTTCCTCACGATACCTATGCCTAGTTTGGGTCTGTCGAGAAAGTTGCGACGACCCCAGGAAATTCCAATCTTACAACCTAGTTCCAACGACGACGGTCTCTCCGGCAGCGTGCACCTGATCGACGCGATTACATATTCGCCGAAATTATTGGCTGGCTTGTAACGCCCTCAGCTCACAAATGGCGTGTCCAACCGCCGCTTGTTGCGGCTGCACCAACCAAGGCGCAACTATCCGCTGACGATGGGCGGACAGATAGTCTCCCCGTCTGTCGCATTTTCGCATTCCCAGGCGTGTCCCTCACTCCGACGAGATAAGGCCAAAATTCCCATAAGGTGACTTGGAGTGATTACCGAGGCTGTCAATGAAGAGTGTTATAATAAGGTGGTGAGAGGACACAGCCTCGTTGACAAGAATGTAAATCGTCACATTTCATCGTCTCTTTGATCTGTCATCCCGTCTGCACGGAACCCAAATCTCGACGCCAATCTGAACAGTCGACAGTTAATACCCAAGCAGAAGGCAGGCAACAAATTGAGAGAGAAGCCATTTTCTGTACGTACTGCAAACGAAACACGTCCAAAGACCCATCAGGGCTTTCAAGAACATATTCCCAAGAGAATAAAAGACAACTTGAACCCCTACAAGAAGTTCTAAACGAAGGGGGTAAAAAGAGGGCGTGAAGAAAAAGAAAATTATTGAAAAAAATAAAAAATGTCTCGCTACTTCCCTCACACCCCTTACGCCGAGGACCAGCCCCTCTGGCACACCATCGTGGCGGAGCATGTCCTGGCCCGGGCGGCCATGCTGGGGGCGCTGGTCGGCACGGGCGTGTTCGGCGCCCGGGAGGCCGCGAGGACGCTCCTCGGGACGGGGCCGGCCCCCGGTGCTGCCACCGGCGGCGGGCAGGCCTTGGGCCTCCGCCTCCTGAGGACGGCGGGGACGGGCACGGTGTGGGGCATCGGCATCATGTCTTTTGCCTTGATGGCTAGGATGTGGGGGAGGGAACAGATCGAGTCAGTACCTACCTGATGAGTGACAGCCTCCTTTTCCTCGTTTTCCACCTTCTTCTGTTTCTTCACTTTTGTTCCTCTTCGTCTTCTCTTGTTTGTGTTAGCTTTTACGTAGGCCTCTTCGTGCTGACGGCCTGTTTCCCAAAACCACGCAGATGGCAAGATCGTGCTTGGCGCCTGCTGGAGAACAAGGAGCAGCTCGCGTGGGATGACTGGATGGCTGCCGGCACCGCCGCTAGCCTGCTGGCCGTGGCTGCCACTGCTGCTGCCGCGTCCAGGACTGGCGGGCTCGGCCTGGCGAAGGCGTCGGACCTCGGGTGGAAGGGGGTCGTGGGCGCGGCTGGATCCGGGAGTGTTATTGGGTTTTTGGGATATATGGGTTGGAGGAGGGTTGGGGGTCGTTAAGGGAGGAGGGGAGGATATGCCCTTAGCATTGGTGATAGTCGTAGGGATGGAAAGCTTGGTTGTCTAACGCTACGAGAGAAACTACAGATTAGTGCGTCAGTATAAACACGCTCCCTGCTCTCCCCCAAGCTATTTGCTCTAATCTCGCGGTTGCTATGCTATCCGACAGATCCAGAATGCTTCAGCCTGCTTGCGAGGGGATGACGGCACCTATATTCATGATGACACTTGGCTTAGCGTGCCTGTGATATAAAGGAAAACGGATTGAACGAAGGGAGGGTTGATTCTGATATGTGTGAGAACCCATCTGATTTTTCTTTGAACCTGTTAAGCCCTTCGTTGGAGAGTGCTAAGCCTAGAACTGGGTAGGAAATCCGCTCTTCAGTGCGGATACAACGAAAGGAGATAGGTGTTTTGGCGACCACTGGGCCCTAACTAAGTGGTCGTCACCGAGTGGTGACCTAGGGCTGGAGGTATTGCTGTCGCAAATTAAACGAACACGCTATTGAATCCTTGGGCCCCTGTTTATCTATCTCAAGGGGGGAAACAGCAATGGCAACGGAATAACATGGAAAATTCTTGCACACAACAGATGCATCCCGTCGTCTCAGACCTGACTCTGCAGCAGCTCGGCGTTTACTAAGACGAGGCCACCTCCCTCCCGAGCCTCTCCAGCTCCTGCGAGATGAACTCGGCGGCATTCACCATCTCCGTGCTGCCATAAACGACCCTCCTCCGCACCCCACCCCTGTCGCCGCCGGACCCGCCGGCCCCGCCGCCGTGGGCCCCGCTACTGCCGCCGCCGCCGCCGCCCCCCGTGCGGGCGACCCACTCCTGCAGGTTGCCGTACTCGTCCATGCTGCCCCCGCCGACAGTGAAGACGACCGCCTCGCTGAAGCCCTGGCGCCGCTGGCCGAAGCTGGCCGACGCGCCGGGCCCTGACGACGATGACGACCCGGGGAGGCCGCCGGGCATCGACCCTGCGCCGTAGCCGCCGCCGGCCGAGGTCTGGGAACCGGAGCCGGCCCCCGCGCTGGACCTCATGGCGCTCGGGGGAGGGACCGTGCCCCTGGCATTGGCGGAGCGCGGGTCGAAGTAGAGGAAGTGCTCCGTCTTCGCGATGGCCGACGACGAGGCTGCTGAGGGGTCCATGATGGACTCGACGATCTTGGTGATGGTCAGGTCCCGGTTGGCGGGCAGGAAGTTCTTGATGCCCCCGATGAGTGAGTCAAGGTTGGCGCTTAGGGCCGTGGTGGGCACGCCCGACTCCTTCAGCCGGTCCGTCAGGCGGGACGAGATGTTGGAGAAGCGGCCGAATAGGTCCGAGGACTGCGGCGGCTGGCTCCCCGACGAGTTGATCGTCGTGAGCTGGGTCATCTTTGTCGTGGCTCGGACTCTATTAGGGATGAGTTGCAAAAGAGCACCAGGTTAGTTCGTTCAAACCCATGGTTAATGAGATTTTGACGAAAATACGAGGCCAACAAGAGAGAGGAGACAAACGTACTGTCGAACATAAGCTAGGCATGTCTTGTCCACGCCAGCACCCTCGAGCACCTCCTCGAACTGCTGCCACTCCTGCCTGCTCAGGTCCTGCTCCGCGCTGAGGAACCAGATAACAAACAGGCGCAGCTTGTCGAGCGGATCAGAGCCCTTGTTCCCATCCTTCAGCATCTCCAACATCTGCGCCTTGGTCTGCTTGGACACGTTCTCCTCCAGCTGGAAGTAGTTGTCGAGCTGGCGGTTCTTGATTCCCGTCAGCAGCGCGGCCAGTATGTTCATGTGCATGTCCAGGACGGCCTTCCTCTCGCGCAGCTCCGGCAGGAGCGTGATGGCCGCCTTGAGGTGCTGCGCGCTGGCGCCCGTGTCGCCCTGGAGGTCCTCGAGGTCCGCCACGCCCGTCTTCTTGGTGATGGCCGCGGCGTCGTCCTTGTACTTTGTCAGCTCCGCATCAATGTCCTCGGCCACCTGCGGGAAGGGCACGCCCGCGTTGCGCTCCCAGAAGAAGTCATTGGCGCTCAGGTCGTAGGCTTTCCGCGTCACGCCCTTGGTCGGGTTCGCCTCGTCTAGTGGAGTCTCGATGGTGATCCTGTTGAGCTTCATGTTGAGCACGTCGTGTACCAACGACTGGTAGGTCCATGAGTGGGACAGCATGGGTATCAGGTCCACATTGCGGTCTAGTATTATCAGCACAGGTCTCGAGGCCGGAGTGCCGGCACCCGCTTGTCGACTGCCAGATGTGGAAAAGAGGTTGTCTTTCGAGTTGAGTATGTGGTCGCGGAGCTTGCGGTCCAGCTTGGCCGAGATCGCCTCTGCGGCTTGGCCTTTGGGACAACGAATGATGGGAATGACGCCTGTATGTCGCATTGCAATCATTGTCAGCTCTATGGCCACTCTCCGTTCTCCTTTCCCTTTGCCTTCCCCCCTCTCCCTCTTCCGCGCAGGCCACTCTTCCCGCACTTACCCATTGTCACCACAACGCTGAAGAGGCCACTGACGATCCGGTCTATTACATGATCCAACTCTTCATCTTTGGTCTTGGCGCTATTCAGCGCCCAGTAGGTGTGCTCTTTCTGCATGCCCAAACTAAACAGATCCGGCTCTGAAACGATGAAGTTCAGGTACTGGTCGAAGAGCTGGGAGATGTGTTCGGAGGTGCCGGCAGCCGCCGTCTGTGATGCAAAGTCCTCAAGCAGGGGACGCGGTATCGACGAGAGAAAATTGATGTAGGCTGGAGAGTAGAGGCCCTTCTGGAGGTCGTTTGTTATGCTCTGCAGGTTCTCATTGCTCGGTTCTAGGAGGTAGATCGCCGGGACATCTGGTATAGGGTGTCTCGACGCTGCGATATGCCTAGAGGCGTGTGAAGAAATAGGCCGCCTTGTTAGCCAGTGATCGTGCCGACACCAAAGATACCAGGATACCGGGATACCGGGAGAGACGCTGAGGACATTGCCTACATGTGCATGGTCACCCCCATCGAGCGCAGGTCGCTTACACGAAGCACACTGCTGATGACATCACGGCCGAGGTCGTCGAATACCAAGACTTTCCAAATGGGATCACCTTCGGCATTCAGGATGGGTGACGAGGGTCCTAATGTCCCATTTGTCAGGTGCTCCTCATTCTCGCTCGAGTCGATCGCATCGTTGAGGTTCAGGATCCTCTTCAGCGACGCTATCTGGCGGTCTCGCAGAGAGTTGCCCCGCGCCGCGACCATGGTCAACGGTAATAGCCACGAGTCTCAGGTCTTGGGATTAGCCAACGGGCGGGCTAACGCTCGGTCACTGTTGAGCATCCACGAAAGGTATATGCCTCCGAGGGTTCTGAGGGTGCATGCAATCGCCAGATAGGTTCGGACTGCGGTATCGGTCAAAAAGGATGGTTGGGGTCGTGATAGGATAGGCAAGCTCCTGTTTGCCAGGTGGCTCCGTCTGTCACCAGTGGAAAGCTGTCCTCAATCCTTGTAGGAGACGGGAGCTCTCGTGATTTTTCACGATCGGGTCCACGGAAATATCACCCTGCGCATCGCCTCTCAGGATTATTCGGCCCAACTTTTCAACTCTAGAGCCTTCAGAAGGCTTCTGAGGGTTTCCGGTTACGAAGTTTGTCGTTGATCATCTGGCTTTAGGTGTCAAGCTCTAAGTCTGGTGGTGACGGATGTTCGTATAAGGTAGCGAATGAAGGCCCGCTATACCTATTTGGGGTTATTGAATACACCTCTCGTCCCAAGCTCTCTGGATGTACTGTTCGACGTAATCCAGGTGCGAAGTAACATTGCTGCATCAATAACAATGGGCAAAAGAGCTAATCCTCGAGTGGTGCCGGTCTTCCATCAGCCAGTCCGGATTCAGATCTCGGGCCAAGGTGGGGAGTGGGCCCAGGAGCCATCCATTCCAAAGCTTCCCTTGCCACACCCTTTTCTTTGGACAGCTGGCGGCTGATTGCGAAACAATGACCAGCTTTTTCCCTTTCTTCTACCACAACGACAGCTCCCTTTTCTTATTTCCATCTCCCAAACCAAGCATCTCGCGTCAGGTTCATCGCGCGGCCGTTAACCTTCCATCAACCAACCCTCCATTGCCTTCGTTCGCACTAGTTTTCTGATCTCTTGAAACCTCTTTAATTGTCATTTTGAGTCGTTCTTTTGTCTTCTTGTCTCAATTACCCGCAGGTTTTCGGCATCGCGTTCCTTGCGATTGAAATAGACTCAAACCTCCAAGAACTCTTCGCCAGATTGACTGCCTGGCTTTCTCAACATGTTGTAACTCTGTACCTCTTGCACGCCTCTAAAGGGGAAGCCTACCATGAGGTGCCGTCTGTGCAGTAGGAAGAAGGATAAATCAGCACTGAACGTCATCAGGTTGAAGGAGGGTAGGTATGCATCACATCCAACCCCCAATTCCAAAGCCCCCCATTTCACAAGTTCTCGCACACCATCACAACACATTACGCACACAAAAGGCACATACAAATACCAGCGTCGTATCTTCACCGGTGTTTAAATTTGCATGCCTTCTCGACTAGCCTGGATGCTCGCAACCTGTGAAATGCGAGCTGAAGGGTTGTTCGAGGAGCCGAGCAACGAAGAAAGTACGTGTGAGGCGGACGGGATATTTGAAGCGGAAGAGAAGGCCCTCAAAAAATTCCCACCAGTGGGAGAGAGGAGCAACTCTACCGCTGAAAAACCTGACGGAGAGTTCGGAAAGGAGAGGCCAACCGCGATTTTGAAATGGAACCAAGTTGTTCGCCAGGCATTGAGATCGGCACACTCAGAAGAACTGATCTTCCGTGGCTCTTGCTTGACATCGCCTCAACTCCAATTCATCCAGCACGGATTACAGGCGACGGTACTACCTGACAGCCCCAGCCCCAGCCCCAGTCTGCCAGCGAGCCAGCCAAGTCAGCCAGCCAAACAAAATTCCAACCAAACCTGCAAACTCGATTGTCAAACCCCAGCATAACAAGATGTTAGGAATTGAGCGCGGTGCAGTATGGCGTCAGGCCCTCAAATTCCATTTGCAGCTGTTTGCTGGACTGGAGACCTGACCTTGGGCTGGTCTCTGGTGGCTGAGGGTGCTTCAGTGGCGTCTACTCACAGCAGTGGAAGCTCAGAGTGTCAGAGCCTGGGCGAAGCTTCTACCCTTTCTTGTCTCCGATCCAAACGAACCAGAACGACCACCCAGGTTGGAGCACCTCAGCCGACCAGCTGCGGCCTATCTTCAACTTTCATCAACTCGGGCATTCTCACACTCATACTGTTTTGCTTCCTCTTCGCAACATTACCACCTTCACACCAGAACTACGCGCCACTCCTGTCATTCCACAGTACACACGCATCTCACCGCGAACTTCAAGCGTGCCGAATGGTGGTTCTTGCAGCTGATTGGCTTTTTCGAACATAGATCTCCACAGCCTTCCCATTCTAGGCCTAGTCCCTCTTCCAATCCCTGACTGCTCTGCAGTCGGTGATATATACGCACCCCCTCCGTGCCGGGTATATTCGCTTAGCGGGGACCTTCACTACTCTGTCCCCACAAGTGCCTCTTACACCCTAGGTATTTTCGATAAAGTCACACCCTCACTGCCGACCTGCAGACTCGCCAGTCTGTCCAACTGTGGGGACGCAAGGTCGCATGCGCACGCCCTGACAAGTCGAAAGTGAGATTTGATCCCTCGGTTGATGCATAGCCCAATCTGCCTGATGTAATTGCAAGATTAACTGAAGTCCCCCTATTCCAGACGTACGGAGCCCCTACTCAAAGCTCATCACCGTGACCCGTGGTTTATCGGTTTGGGGTTTGGGACGTCGAAGAGTTAGAGAGCAGCATGACACAAGGTCAGGGAGGCCAGTACCACCCATTCGGTGCGGGTGGTGATGCTGGTGCGCCGTCGCATGCCTTCGCAGAGGCACCCGCTGCTGGAGAGCCAGGGTACCACTTTGATGGCCTTCAATACGGCGCTCCTCAAGGATATCCTGCCGGGTCTTTCTTTGGAAACGACCAAGTTCAGTATGACTTTGACTCGCGGTTGCTCGAGGCCGCGGGCGGATCTGGATTTAATACATTCTCCTCGGCATTTCCTGGCACTCATTCTCCACAGCATTTCGCGCCAGCTCAGCAACAGGGACGGTTCCATGAGCAATTCCCGGGTGGTATCTACGAACAGGACCAACCTTCGCAGGTGCGGCACTTCAGTCAGCATCCCCAGTCTACACAGGCTACACAGTCCCCGGCCGCCTACCAAATGCCTGGTCATCAGGAGGGTCAATTCTACCTTCAGCGCCAGGACTTCCAGGGGCAGCAGGCCCAACGGGTACAACAGGTGCATCAACAGGCTCAACAGCAGCCTCAGCAGATGCATCACCAACCCCCCCAGCAAATGCATCAACCACAACCTCAGCAGGTGCGCCAAGCACAGCCCCAGCAGATCCACCATCAACAACAGCAACAACAGCAACAACAGCAACAACCACTGCAACAGCAGCAGCAGCAGCAGCAACAACAACAACAACAACAACACCCTCAGCAAACCCATCATCAACAACTTCAACACATCCGGCAACAACAACCCCCACCGCAGTCGACATCCCAGCAGACACGGGCGCAGTCGCATCACCTGGCACAGCAGCCAGTCTATCAAGCACAGGCTGGTAACTCTCAGTCGTTTGGTTACACAACCCAGCCAGCAAGCAACGCCAATGTCCCTCGTGATCAGTTCCAGACCACGGCTGCACAGTTTGCGCCGCATCCGACAGCACCCATAAACACTCCATCCCCTTCCCAATATCAACGTGCCGCGTCGGCCGCAGTGGCTACGCCCACCCAAAACTCTGCCTTCGTGTCCTCCACATTCCAACCTCCGGCCGCCGCTTCGCCTACGGAACAGTCATGGTCACCAGCAACAGGACAGACTGGATATGTAGGGCAGCATGCCGGGCAGCCCTCCAACCTGGCTTCTCCTCTGTCCCAAACCCAGTCCTTTATCGTGACCACCGGGCCACCTCCGACCTCGAGTGTTGCTCGGTCAACGTCGAGACCGGCCTCTGCTCGCCCAGCCACATCCGTAACAGCGGCGCCCACTCGATCGGTCTCGGCGCAGCCGGGAACTGTTCGGGCACCGCCTGCTCAGGCCCCCCCTGGCGAACTTTCTTCTTCACAGGTGCAAGCCGCTAGGGCACATGCAGCCCAGTTGCAGGCCGCTCGGGCCCATCCCGTGCAGCCTCAAGCCATGCAAATGCAGTCTTTCTCCATTCCTATACCAGCTGCCCCCCTATTGTCCAGCAGCCTACCAGACCGGGATCCGACGGTTGCTCAGATGGCAGGAGGTAGAATTGGATGGGCTGGGATGCCAAATGTTGTTGTCGGAAGCAATGTATACCAGAACGTCACCCCGCTGCCCGAGCCGGTTGTTCTATGTGATCCCGAGAAGGGCCTCGGCGTCCAAATCATGAGACGACCGAAGCAACTGCCTGCCGAGTTGATGAGGCAGTTTATCAATGCGAACGAGAAGGTGGCAACCGAAAGCAATATAGACTCTAGGCTTGACTACCTCGAATCGATCTTGCTGAAAGAATACGGCTTCGGTAAGTGCTTTCTCTGTCCTTCCTTCATCAGCCATTCGATGGAACTGAGGGATCGGACCACGCATGCTAATTATCCTATAGGCCTCCAGTCAGACATGAGGGACGGGCTCCGAGCAGTAATTCTGAAGTATCAGGACCCTCCTCGAAGCAAGCAGCGGCCGTCTGACACAGCAGAGGCAGCGGCATGGGATGCGATTGGTGCTGTGTTCATACAAGACAGCCAGCGCGTTGATTCCGTGATCAAACAGGCGGTCAAGAACTTCGGGGACTTAATCAAGGGCTTTGCCGAGAAGATCAAGCAGATCAAGCAGCAGCTCGAATCCACTTCGGAGGCGCAAGCGGCCAAGGATCGCCTGAAGGATGCCCTGGCGACGGAGCAGAAGCTGATGTACCGGGCCGTCGATGCTGCTTATGAGCATGGCGATGACCAAGTGCTGGAGAATCTCGGGAGCAACCGGCCACTTGTTGCCAACCTTGTGACTGCGCTCCGTGACTGCTACAACCTGGGCGACTATAGCGGCAAATTTCCCAAGGCGGTGCTCCGTCTCATGTCGCAGTTCATCTCACTCCCGGAAGAGCTTCTGATAACGCGGCTCAAATTCGACAAGATACAGAAGAGATTTGCCACCAAGGGCGATAGTGAAGTCAAGAAGCTGGTCGGTGAGGTGGCTGCCATCATCGCAAATAGCAAGGAGAACAAGGAACCAGAGTCCGGAGAGAAGGGCAAACCTCTCCCGGGCAGCACCAGCAACGGAAGCACCAACGGCGGTGGCGGCGGCAAACCGTCTTCTGAAGGGCAGACGGCGGTCGCATCGTCGGCGGCACCGTCAGCGGTGGGTAAGAGTTCCATCGAGATGAAAAAAGTGCCATCTTCCTCTGGGATCCCCAGCAAGGTTGTTAAGACGGCTCGTGTGCCATCCGATTCATCACCGTCGAAGCGACCAAGAGACGACGACTCGGACGCTCCTGTCGCCAAGAAGTTTGCTGCCAATTCCACGAATGGCACTCCACAGGCGACCACTGCCAAGCCATCACAGGCATCGTCGACGCCATCGACAACATCGACAGCATCTACCAACGGTGTTCCATCAGCTGCCACTGCTGCTTCTGCTGCCGGTGCCGCGTCTGGTGCTGGCAGTGCCAAGCCCTTGGCTCCGGGAGCGCTGCTGCCTGGGAAAACACGGCCGGTGGCTAAGCCAGCAGCTCCAAAGGCCGAATCGGCAAAAGCCGACAATGGGAAGCCCACCGCGGCGACCTCGAAGACGGATGCCAACAAAACTCCGTCTTCTGTTCCTAAACTTCCGCTAGTCAACGCAAGCCTGAAAACGGATGGTGCCAAGGCGGAAGCTGCCAAGGTCAAGAAAGTTGTTGCTCCAAAGGTTGAAACGTCACAGTCCAGCGTCTCCAGGCTGGGCTCCTTGTTGAACGAGATTGCACAGCCGAAGAAGGTCTCGCAGCCCTTGGCAAAGATGGACGTGGACATAGAGGTTGAGGAGACGCCCGAGGAGAAAGAGAAGCGTCTGCGCAAGGAAAAGCGTCGTCATTTAAGAGTGTCTTGGAGGGGGGGTGACGCGCTCACAGAAGTGCGCCTGTTCCACAAAGACGCCGATGAGGACGAGGGCAGAGCAGACAACATGACGCGGCATGCCATGGACGATAGATCTGAAGGCATGATGCTCAAGCAGGGCCTTAGGAAGGGGTTGGACCTGGATAACGACGAGGACGACGAACTTCCAGAGCGACCATGGAGCCAGCCCGTTCCGGTCGACCTCTCATGCCTGCCGGAGAAGAAGCGGACATCCAACTATGTCAGCCGTGGTGGCGCCAAACCGGTCAGCACGGCCGAGCGTGAAGTCATGGAGACCCGCCAGCTTAATGAGCTGATGGTTGTCTACACTGACCCGTCGGATATACCCCCCACGCCTAAGTCTCCGCCCCCGTCCGCTGCGGCGGCTTTGGACGCTACGGAGCAGCCGCCAGTCGCTGTACAACTGCCGCCAAGTACGCCAAAGATCAGTGAGATCCACGCCCGCTGGCGAGAGATCGAGCAGGTCGGCATCGAGCAGGCCACCGCCAATGCCATGATGCGCCTGCACCAGCAGCAGCAGCGAAATACGGCATCGGCCTTGTCTTCTTCTGCTGCCTCTTCAGGGCAAAACACTCAGGTCCCTGGCGCTTCGCAGCAGTCTTCCATGCCGCTCATCGACCAGGTCCTCGCCATCCTCAACTCTCACAAGGTCAAAGCTTGGGTCAATCCTAACTCTGGTGACAAGGACCAGCCGCCGAAGAGTAAGAGACGCTTTGACTATCCTGACCGTGTTGTGCAGCGGGCTGCGGATACTTTGGAGGAGATTGCGGAGCTTCTCAAGGGCAAGCCCTTCCCTCCTACGGAGCCCCCGAGCTACATCACCGAGGCCGAGCGGGTAAGGGAGTGGTGGCAGGGGTACAACCGGGACAAGGAGCGCCGGGCGCAGGCGGCTGAGCAGGAGAAGATGCGTCGGGAATCCGAGGCCCTCCAGGCGGCACAGGCCGCGCAGGCCGCTCAAGCCGCCCAAGTTCAAGCGGCCGCCCTGGCCGCAGCTCAGGCCCAGACGGCTGCCACTCAAACCAATGCTGGCGGCCAGCCCAGCCAGGAGGAACAAGCGGCGGCCTGGGCTGCCTACTACGCACAGCTCGGTCAGGCGTACGGACAGGACCCAAGCCAGGCCCAAGCCCAGGCCCAGGCCATCGCAACAGCCCAGCAGCAGCAACAGCAGGCCCAGATTGCCCAGTATGCCCAGTACTACCAGCAGCTGCAACAGCCGCAACCCCAAGCCGCAGCTTCTGTTCAGCCCGCGGCGGATGCAAATTCTCAGCTGCAGGCTCTCCTCTCTGCCCTGGGTGGTAGCGCCACAGCCGCTTTCCCGGCCCAACAGCCCCAAGCTCAAGCCTCGACGCCAGCGATAGCGGCGTTATCGGCAGCGGCGGCGGCGGACCCGCAAGCCGCCTTCATGAACGCCCAAGTCCAGGCCATCCTGGCCAGCACTGCCGCCGGTGCGCAGGTCGATCCTGCGCAGCAGGCGTACCTGGCACAGCTGTCTCAGTGGGCTACCGTGCAGCAGCAGCAGCAGCAGCAGCAGCAGCAAGTCGCCAGCGGTGCTGTTAACATCAGCAGTAGCCTGGAAGGGACGGCCGACTCCCGCATCGGGAGGCTCAACGGGGCTGACCACAGAGACGCTGACAGGGACAGGGACAGGCACGGTAGCTATGCGGCACATGACCGTGACCGTGACCGACCTCACCAGAAGGGCCACGCCAAGGATTTCGGCCGGAGGGAGAAGAGGGGCACGATCAACCGCGACTTGATCGGCACCAAGCCCTGCATGTTCTGGGGGAGTGGCAAGTGTGCCAAGGGAGACAAGTGTACTTTCCGGCATGAATAAGGGGGAGGAAGTGGGGAGAGTACGAGATCTTTCTTGCTTTCTTCTTCTCTTTTTCTTCTTTGTTTCCTTTCTCTCGGGCCAGTGCAGCACTATGGTCTGGGGACATTTTCGGTGTTCAATATCTTGGAGGCCAACAATCATGGTTGCATCGGGCTCTGTATTTTGTCGGATGTTGTGACTGCCTTGTCACCTTGCTCAAGCTTCAGAACGGCCTGAAGCCAATGCCTTCGGATTGTTATTCTTACCTGCCTACCTAGCACACCTTGGGCATGTACTTATGGGATCTCTTCTCTTTTTTTTGTTGCAGCTACGTAGGCTGGGGTCGGGTTGGTCTTGCGCTGCATCTTGGTCGGGTCTGGGAAAATGCATGTGGATGGAGCAAGAGTTGAGGGGGGAACACATTAGATTAGAAGGAGTTGGTCAGAATCATCATCAATATGGGGATCCGGCGAAGCACTTAATGTATATTCATGCGTTCTGATTCATTATTTCTACTGCATCATAGAGGCCTCTTCTTTTGTGAGTTCAAAGGTCTAGGACCTGTTGCTATTTCACGTTACGAGAGCGTCCATGTGGCCTCAACGTAATCGGAAAAAAATTCTCCTGCAATATCCCTTAGCTGATTCAGCTAGCGAGTACGTATATATGGGTTCAATTTCTTCCAGCAAGTGAACCGCCACCCACAAGTGAACTGCGACAATAACAAATTGCTCCCATGTCTCCATAGACGATAGTTCCCAGTTCGTTAAGAATATAGAAGCCGCATCAAAAGCCGTAAGAGCTAAGCTGAGTCCTGATATGTAGTTAGTCAGTTCCGTGCCCGGCAAAAAAATGAGTGAAGACGGGCCTCGTAACCTAATAAAATCACCCTAAGCGCCACTAAACAGACAAAAAACACCAACGAAGATATCGTTGGAAAGGGGCTCAAGCACGCCCCAGCCTCAACTCTATCACCCTCACAATCTCATTCCAGTCCGCCATGCCACCGACCCCGACGTCGCCGCAGGCAAGGAGCTTCTCTTGAGGCGGGAGGACCTCGAACCAACCCCCGCCGCCGACGGAGGCGGCTCCTCCAAGTCCGGCGGCGGGGGCGTCTGCCCCAGCACCACCATTGGCGTTCACGGGGCGGCCCTCCCCCTCATCCTCTGCCCCGACGCCCCACTCCTTCTCGAGGGTGCGGATCTGCTTGGCGGTGATGGGGTGCCTCCACATGGCGGTGTTCATGGCCGGCGCCACGACGATCCTCTTCTTCCTCCTCCTCTGCTCGGCGGCAGCAGCAGCGCCGTCCGCCGCGCCGTCCGGGTCCCAGGCGCGGACGACGCTGGTGAGGAGGTTGTCGCACATGCCGTTGACGATCTTGGCGAGCGTGTTGGCGGACAGCGGGGCGATGACGAGGATGTCAGCCCCTTATTTGTTGTTTTTGGTTCATAGTAAGTGTTCATGCTGGGAATGGGGGAGGGGAAAAAAGATATGAAACAAAATAAATAAATTGAAAATAAAAAATAACATACATCTCCTCAATTCAATATGCAGGATCCCCCCACCCCTCTTCCAAGGTCGGGGTCCCCACTCGTCCGCGTCGCTGTAGACGGCGTCGACGCAGGGCATCGAGGCCAGCGAACTCAGGGTGGGCTGCTCGGCGCTCTGGCCGGCCAGGAAGTGGGCGGCCGACTGGGTGAGGATGACGCGGATGGAGACGGCGGGCGCCGCCGCCCGGCCCTCCCCGCCTTCTCCTCCTACCCCTGCCCCCCCCTGGCGCCGCTGGGACGAGGACGAGGACGCGAGGGCCTGAATGATCAGGGGCAGCTTGATGGTCGCGACGGACCCGGACGCCGCCAGGAGTATGTGCACCTTGCCGTCGCCCAGGGACGCCGTCAGTGAGGCGAGCGAGGTCGACTCGGTGCGGACGTGGTGCGCGTCGTGCTTGGGGGTTACGGCCTGGAGCATCTTCCTTGTCTGTTGGTGGGATTTTATTCTTATTCTTCTTTCCACCTTTATTTATTTATTCGCTTTTTTTTAATATTTCTATTTTATCCTCTTCTTCTTTTTTGTCGGGGCTGATGCGAGCGAGCTATGTGCTCAATTTAGATTAAGCCGAGGTTTCTGGTGGTTGTAACAGCCTTGGGGCGTTGCTGCTACCACTTCTGAGCTCTCCGTATCTCGCGGGGTGCGTAGGCGCACACGGTATGTACTGATTGTATTCTACGAGATGCCCCAGTAGCAGAACGGCCTTTCGGTGATTGGGGAATAAATGAGGGAGAGCTGGAAAGAACACCGGTTTCGCCAGAAAGCCATGGCTTTGATTGCAATTTGACTCTCAAAAGCCCCGCTTGGCTGGTGTTGATAAGACGATAATATGCCGCCACATTGGCGAAGGTATTACAAAGAATCCATTTCAAACCTCGCCACTTTCAGCTGTCGAACAGTTTCATGAGATTCCGCCTAGAATTCCGGGCTAGCTTTTCTATTCCTCATGTCTTGCTCCGAAACTTCTGACGGCCGCCGAGTCGCACGAGAAAAACTTGAAAGTGAGGCGATTCGGGCATCCACGCCATTGACTACTTGACGACTGACTACTGAAGCCGAATACATAACAGCGTAAAATATTTCCATTTTGCCTAGGTAGGTACCTACTCTCTATGATTTCACGTTTTGTCTGAGGTTCCCGTCTACCTGTCACTCCCATTCCCAGTTTGACGTTTGATTAGGGTTGTAGTGTTGAAGAGACGATCGATTGGTGGGGTGATTTGAGGCTGCACGCTCCAGACTTGGCAGTCCCCCTCGTCTGCCGGAGCCTCCACCATGTGTACCTATATCTTGGAAACGAGGCTCCTCTGGGAGGCTACCAATTGTATGAGAGATTGGCTCGCTATGAAAGACCGAGCTTCCTTGTTGGGCTTTCAACACCAAAGATGAGAACGCACATCCGAGATATCTCTCGGGATCTTTGATTTGAGAGGCAAGGGAAAACATAAAAACAGCCACCATACGTACTGGCGTTGGAGGAGCCCACTTAGATGGAAACAGGCGTGGGGATGAGAGAGTGATATAGACAGTATACCGAACAGGGTTGTGGGGAGAAACCGCTATGGTGAGAACACGCTGAAGGTCTAACGTAGCTTTGGGGATATATTAAGCTAGCTAGGCATCTAGTATTGTCATCTCAAACCTTGAGCATCCATATGGGTTTGAGACCTTGGGGACCGAAACTTTGGGGCGCGGCAAAAAACATTGCGATGAACCTGGGGGGAGTGGCTGCGGATGGAAGAGAGTTGGCCTCCGAGCCAACCTCCGAAGTCTACCACCCCCCTTCTCGGAAGCTTTAAATGAAAGAATGGTGAAGATCACCTAGTCAGTAGCCCGACCTTTATGTAATTCTATAGCCTTGGGCGACACAGCAGGCAAGAGGCAAGGGACTCTTTCCATTTTCCCACTGCTTGACCGAGACCGGGCCTCATGTGCAGGTTCGACCCGCTTGGGGATGTCGCTGCTGCCTGCGAACCACGAAAATTATCTGGAAAGAGCAAATTCCTTCTTTAGAAAGTGAATCATACCGTCAGCAGTTCAATTTCCATCCGAGCTTACCCTATTGTACCATTACCGCCACTACCACGGTGGGCTGCCCCCTCCATGGTCGGAACTTAAGCAGAGGTTTCCCCTTAGATCAAAGCTCGAAGATAAAGGGGCAGGGTCCGGAAGGCAACAACTGCTTGTCCAAAAACCACTACCCTACCATACTTGCTTTACTTACCCTACATACCTTCTCTACATAGCTTCCCTACATACCTACCTTCCCGTGTCGGTCACGCCCTAACCGCCTCCATCCTCACCGCCTACCTACATCCGTTCCATATCTGGTATGTAATAGGGTGTGTACGTGTCGTAGTCGACAGAGAGATGGACCCTAAGCCAGGACTTGCTACTCTACCTAACGAGCTGCTGCTGAGCACCGTGGCAAACCTCGACAATGGAAACGACATCAGCTCCGCCTGCGCCGTCAACCGTCGATTCGCATGGCTCTTTGTCGATGTTCTGATACAGTTCGGCATCACTCGACGACTGAACTCCGGTCGCGACTTCGAACAGAGCTATTCAGAGCTATTCTTTCATGCCGTCCGTACCGATTCGGCCAAACTAGTCGAGTTCATCACTCTTCGAGTCCCTACGTTCGACCTCAAAGGGTATGTATCTCTCAGGGAATTGGCAGTTCTAACCTCCCTGGATCGGCGGCTGACAAGACCTATTTGTACCCGGTAGATTGGTTCCACTCGGCCTGTTCGAGACGAACAAGATCACTTTCCTCCATCACTCGCTGGTGGGTGACGCTCCGAGAGTTGCAGCACACTTGATGAAGCATGGAGCCGACATCCACCAGGACGAAGGGGGTCTCTACCCAGACCTCACGCCTCTCTACTTCACTTTGGCACGAGCCCAAACTAGCAGCGCAGCAGAGCTCGACCGAGCCTTGCGGATCGCGTGCATGTTTGGTCTGCCGAGAACTGTCAGGTGTCTTCTCGTACGTGGGGCCGACCCGAACACAAGGACTGCGTATGGACTTTCGGCCATGCATAATGCCCTGATGAGGAGAGCCCCCTGGAGCGATTCTCCGAAGTTCAGGTTCCTTATGAGTGAGGCCAAGTGCTGGATAAACTTCATCGATCCCAGCTACGACTGGAATCGGATGGTCCGAAATACCGTGTATGCTCTGGAGGAATTCGGCGCCGACGTTTATGCGCTAACAGAAACGTCTAGACGGCACAGCAAATGCGACCACAGGTGCTGGAAGTCTCTCGACTGTGATCCCAGAGGCCAGACGCACCTCCACTTGGCCGCGGCGGGTGGCTTCTTGGACGCCGTCTTGCTCCTACTAGCGAAAGGTCTTGATCCGGATGTGGCAAGTGAGGAAGGATACACGCCAATCTTCACAGCCATAGCCCAGGGGCACAAAGAGGTTGCCTGCCTCCTCATGGCTCGGTCTCCCACCAACAAGACCACCAGAAACCCCATCGTCCACCTCCCTTCCCGAGCCACCGCTCTTCACGTCGCCTGTCGCTTTGCCTTCCCAGAGATGGTAGAGGCCATTCTGCAAAGAGGTGTGAACCCTAATGTGATGGATTGGGACGGAGTAACACCGATCCATGAAGCCTTGAAACAGACGCGGCTGGACCGGGAGAAGGAGGTAGTCAAGACGTTGAGACACCTCGCCGACTTCGGCGCAGACCCCGAAATGTGCGTCAGCGACACAATCAAGACGACCAGATGCATCTGGCAGACAGCATCCAGTCACCCGTTCATAGGGGTCAGGGAGATGTTCGGGGACTACATGCTCAGCATATTTGATGAGGAGGACAGGAGGCACGAGGAGAATATCCCGACCCAAACCATCCGCCACCCTGACGACTGGTGGGGCTGTGAGCCTGAGCAGACACTGCTAGAGACACTCGAGGCACCCGAGACACATGGTGGTCCTCCAAAGGCCCATCCTTCCCCTGCGAACGGGCTCGAGTCGGCTCCCAGGAAGAAGCACTGGCCGCGCAAGAACAAGATCAGCCGCATCCAAAACGAAGAGAACTCCCAGCCCAGCCTTGCTCTGAACAATCCGCCCATCACACCATGGCCAGCCAACAAGACAACGCAAAAGATTGCTGAGCTGGTCGAGGGGCTAAAGGAGACAGGGACTGAGGACACGGCTCATTTCCGGTCCAAAGGCGCAACGACAACGACTCGGCGTCGGAATGCAACGGCTCTGAAGAGCCTGAAGAAGACGCAGGATCCCATGTCGGCAATGCCACTAGAGACGATCACCACCCCGACACCTGGCGGGCCTTCGAGGTCAATCCCAAACCAAGTGAACAAGGCTGTCTTGCCTGGTCCAGCGCCAGTCATTACAACAGCACCTCCCACTTGGGGAAACTTGCCGGAGCAGGGTGCTCAGATACTCAAAGGCACCCCTGAGTCCACCACAAACAACAAAAATGCTGCAGAGACGATAGAGCAGCAGGGGAAGAAGAAGACGGGAGGAAGCCGTGGCAAGAAGCAGTGGTCCCCGTTGGCCCTATGATTCTCTCTATGATATTGTGTGTGGTGCTATTAGGTCTGGAGTCAGACAATGCAGGACAATTGGAAACTGGCAAGAAGGAAAATGCCCCCCCTAGTGGCACTTTTCAGTGGAGGGAGGGTGAGTCGGATTGGCTGGCTGTTGAGATTGCTAGGTCAAGCCAGAACACGCGAGTCTAATGACGCATACCTTTGGCGACACAATTGAATGGAGCATTAGATAGATAGGTAGCACATCACCACAGACTTGACGTAGCTTGGAGGAGGGATGCCAGAAATCGGGACAAAGAAGAGGAAGGACGGATTGATATGGTTCAGAATGTAATAACAAATAAATGAGGTTGTCGCCACTTGATCGAACCATCGTTCGAGTAATTAGTACCTACCTAGGAAGTCCGCGACATTATGAAGGGTGATGACGGTATCCACCAGCTTTTTATGGAGTGGGTCGAAGGGTTAGCCTTGTCTAGCAGACTCACTGGGCTGCCCAAGATCGGTTGAAGCAACCTTGATCATCTCAACCGTCCGACGGCACGCCAGCCAAGGGAGCCAGTTAGCGTAGGGAACAGTTCATGAAGCTGATTGCAAGGACAGGGATATCAAGTATTTATTACAATAGTCTAGTTCGTCATCATTCCTAGGTGTTTAAAACATCACCCCGAATATTAGCCGTCCCAGGTCTGAAGCCCAACAGACGGACAATTTGACCCTTAACCATTACCCGGGCCCAAATGCCTCATCGATCGGACCTGCGTCCGGGAATCTTCACCTATAATAGTGTTTTTCGCCAAAATTTTGCAGGTCCGAGATCTTGAATCTTCAATGCGCTGGAAATGTTGACGGCATAGCCGTGACATATGGCCTTTGCCCAGGTTCACCCCTTGGGGAAGTACAGCGTGCCGCCCTCCCCGGTCAGCTCGTTGTAGGCGATCTCGTGCTCCAGCCAGTCCACGTCGCGCTCGCTCAGGTCGGCCTCGATTTGCATCTGAACCGGGCCCTCCTCGCCGTCGGTCTGGCCTAGGAAGGCCCCGTCGACGTACTCCTCCGCCTCGATGACGCCGTCCTTGAGCATCAGCTTGGACACGCTGTATGCCAGGAGCGTGGGCTCCTTGATCTCGTATTGGACCTTGAGCACGTTCTTCCTGGACTTTTTTCTCTTCACACCCGCCGCGCCGCCGGCCGAGACGTTGCCGCCGGACCCGCTCTCGACCTTCTGAACCGACTCGAACTTGACGCCCGTCGCCTCGGCCAGGCCTGTAACCAGGAACGCGTGTCGGTCGGGGCTTCTCTGCAGCACGTCTTTGACGCGCTGCTGCTGGCCGAGGCCGGCGAGGAAATCTCCCGAAGGTGCGAAGGACGTATAGCGGATCTCCGCGATATCGTACGACGTCCCGCGCAGGTTGGCGTCTGACCGCGAGGCACCTAGGCTGAAGCCGAAGCCGAGGCCGAAGAAGCCCAGGATCTTGGCGAATAAGCCAGTCTGGGAGGACTCGAAGGCGTCGCTAGAAACCTTGTGGTTCTCCCTTTTCTTCGTCGATGGCTCCGGGTCTAGGGGTAGGGGGGTCGTCGCTTTGGAGAGACGGAGGAGGACGCGGCGGGGTTCCGAGGCCCTGTAGAGCACGTTTCCGAGCTCGAGGGTGGCGCTGTAGTCGGCCTTATCGTCGTCCACGATGAAGTAGGACCGTTTTAGCTTCGGCAGCGTCGCTGCTGCTGCTGCTGCTCCTGTCGCCGCCATCGTCTAGAGCAGCGGAAGGATGTCGTTTTGGCCTCTGGATTGCGGGAAGAGCGCGGGACGGGCTGGATGGAAGAAGCAAAGAGGAGGGGTTTGGGGCCCGATAGATTACGTGCGGGATGTTATTTCGTGGCTTAGCGATGGAGGGCACTGCCCCCCTGCGGTGCTCGTGGGGGCTGCTGAAAATTCGCTCTTGGTGGGTGGCAGATTGGGCCTCGGCGGACTCAGCATTGCATTTGTAGCAACTGACGAAGGGGGATATTGCAACGCAAAAAACCCAAAACCCAAAAAAAAAGACCAGCTAGGACTGTTCTATCCCCGGCTCTGGGTAGTTGGTAGTGAGAAATAAGGACATATTATATCACTGGCTGGCTACATGGACGCTTAGTATCCAGAGGACCCAATATAATGTAGCGACGGCGTTGAATATACAATTACCTACGTCTTCGACACCATTCCCCTACACCTCCAGTCCTTTACTCTTGGGTAGATGGACATACGTCTCCACCCCTACTGGAGCTTGCGCTTAAGCAAATCAGCGATCATATCATTCGTCCTCTCCCTCCCGCCTTCCTGGCTATGGTACAGAATCCAGGGGCAGATATATCGGAACCCGTCAGCAGTGACGATACTCATCGCCTTGAGGATGTCGCGCATGCCGCGCGCGCAGCAGAGGTTCCGCCAGACCAGCTCGTCGCCATCGCCGAAGCTGCACCTCGCGAACTCAAGCACGTTGGCCGCCACTGCCGCTGCGATTGGCGTAGCGAACGACGTCCCCGTCAGCCAGACTTCCTTGTCCGTCCAGCTCGACTTGACCCCGATGCCGAGCGTCGCGAAACGCTCGCACGGCCCGCCCGGCTGGTTCAGGTCCACAGGGCCCCCACGACCCGTCACCGCGTGCACGCCGATTACGTCCTCGAAGCTGGCCGGGAAGGGTGGCTGGAGGCGGTTATACCCCGAGTTCCCGGCCGCCGCGAACACGATGGCTCGCCGCGGCGCGCTGGGGTCGGTGGCCCTGGCTAGGGCGTTTTCTATTTGCTCGTACACCTTTGGGAACGTAGCGTAGCAGCCTAGGGAGAGGGAGATGATGTTCGCGTTTTCTCTGACTGCCCAGTCGATTGCCTGCAGGACGGAGAGACTCCAGATGAGTACCCAGTCAATAGACCCATATCTGAGTCCGTTATCTGTTGAGCCAACATACCTCTGCAATGTTAGAAATACACTCCTTGGTGAGCTTTGTTTCGTTGGAAACCTTGGCTACGAGAATCTCCGCCGTCTGGTTGACTTGTAGAGCTAGCCGAACGACGTGAGTTCCGTGTCCATTCGGCCGGCAGACGTCGTTGCAGTTGTCGTTTTCTTTCTCGACCCAATTTCTGACCGTGATTCGGTCTATAGACTGCTCGATGATGACGTCCGAGAGGTCTATCCCTGTGTCGATAATGGCAATCCTGATCTTCCTAGATCTCCACTCTGGCTCGTTACTCGAGGTCCGTGGAGCATGTGATAGTGAAACCAGGAGGAACTTTCTGTTAAAATCCTTCATTAGGTTCCAGAACTCCCCCTCGGCGTCAGTTGATCTAAAAGAAAACACAACCCTGTTAGTTACACGATCCTAGGCGAGAGTTGTAGATTCTTTCCCGTGTGGTTCTTACGACATAATATTGTCTTCTTGGATTCTTTCCTCGATGCCTGATGGGTCGACTTTACTAGATTCATCTCCAGCGTTAGCTTCCAGGGGCATCTTCTGGGGGTTCTCCATCAGGGGCTGCTTACCTTAGCTCGTACAGATCAGCATCACGGCCTGGTTCGCTGTCCGGGTCAGGATGCGGTATGACTGTGGGGTTGGCCCGTAATGGGAAGTTTCTGGATGCTGTGGGGTTGTCGATATTCTGGCCGTTATGAGGGAATTTGACTTGCTTTGTTGAGTGGCGGCCGGTGAGACTCTGCTGCTGCTGCTGGAGCAGAGGATGTGCCCGGGTGGCTGTTGGTCTCGATGGCGGGTGATCAAACATGGCCTCGTAATTGTCGTTCGTCGGGATAGACCATTGCTGGCCGAGGGCCTGGTACTTTGCTTGGGGTCCAGCCAAACCCGGCCCTGAGGCAGTGTGACCAGGGACAGGAGCCTCGCGGATCCGACGGGCTATTTGAGCATACAAGTGGCCCGCATCACCAGAGCGCCCATCAGCCATGACTCGGAGCTGACGCCCATAATCATAGCAGGCCTCCACAGCTCTTAGGTAAGGTATTCTTCCGATATGCTGATCGCACAGGTCATCCAGCCGTTTGCGGAACGAGGCCTCGTCGTCTCCACCTGGGATGATAGTCCTGTATCTGAAGCCGTATTCTATTTCCAGCAGAAGCTTTGCCAAGAATCGAAATTTCTCATCGGATGAGCCGTCCGTGTCTGATGGCGATGTGCCGCGATATATCGGCTTGCAGGTGACAAAGGATAGATCTTTGTGGCAGGTCCCACCGTTGTCCCCAGAAAGGAAGAAGATTTGGGTCGAGTCCCAAGCTATGGCGGCGTGTTCTGAGTCCAGGGTCTGACCCAGGCTGAGGACGAGCCTGGCTGCCAGAGAACGTTTCTCTTCGCGCGCAAACAATCCTTCCCGAGGTCTCGGATCTTCGCAGCTCTCTACGAAAGCATGATCCTCCAGCTTCTCGCTTAGGGTTATTGTCGGCCACCGGCTTGTGAAGCATGCACAATGACGGCAAAATATGTCGGATGGGGCGAAAACGGAGACCGTCCCGTTGTGTATTGAAAGGCGGAGCCCTTTGCCCCCGTAGTACTCCTTAACCGTATCACAGATGTGGTTCGCCTTCCTCCAGTCGGGCGAGTTGCTTTCATAATCAGTCAGCCGGATAGGCCCGGTATTCTTGAAGCTGAACTGCTGAAATTTAGGGACAGAATATTACTCACCCTATTTCCGCTGACTCGAGAACACACAGTTGAACTTCTTGCCAGGGATTCTGAGAATCGGGGGCTGTGCTCGGGTCGTGGCAAGTTGAAAGGAAAAGATTCAGCTCTGACTGGCGGGAGTTAGGGTAGATGCCGGAATCGATAAGCTGGACTAGTACCTCATGGCCCCCCTTCTTGCAAAGGTCCTGGTCGATCTCGTAGACGATCCGCAAAAGTGCGTCGAGTGTCCGGCCAGCTGAGTCTTGAGCCTCTGAGCTTTGCGTGGCGTGAACCTCATGGTCAGACTCCGGCAGGTGGGTCGTATCGGGCCAAGGCGAAATGTCTTTCAAACGCGGCCGGGTTAGTCTGCCGAAATAATCGTTGACTACGCTTATTGTCCTGCTGGCCTCTTCGGCGAGTTGGATAGATGTAGTATAGAAGAGAGTCCGGCCGCCGTCCCTTGTGGCCAGCTCAAACGGCCAGTCGGATGTCTGGAGAACAGAGAGAAGCGCATCTAGATTGTGATATTCGCCAACCGCGCCCTTCACTCCCTGTTGTCGATCTTGTCCCTCTAGCAATTCGACGTTTACAAGCCTGTTTAATAGGGTGCAAATCGATCGGAGTTGGTCCTTGGACTCAGCAAGCAGGGCCGAGTCGGCCTGGTCCAGAAAGCAGACCTCTTTCTTCCAGAAAAGCTCCCGCAGCGCTTCCTCGAATAATGCAAGGTAAATCTGGACCTCCTCTTGGTCTGGGTGTTCGCCCGATCCCTTGAACGTTGGTAGGGGTTGGTATTCCGTGTTGTTTATCAGGCGACCCCTGAAGGAGCGCAAGGATGCGAGTATTCTCCACTCAGGAGACCCAGCATTGGCAATTAAGGGCGGGAGTTGGGCCGACCGCATCTTCGGCCACGATGATGACAACGACCGACCGCCACTATGGGGCTTCGTTGTTTCGGGGATTGTTTGCGCTACTGGAACTTAGAGTCTTGAACCGTCCTGGCTAGGCGGACGTGATGATCTCCTCCTCGCATAACAACCGCAACTTGGGGAAGGAGGGAATAGGTAAGAGTCGGGCTGGGTTTGGAGAAATGTCTGGCGGGCAGAAGTCATGAATTGATTAGGGGTTTGTTCAGCCGCAGCGTCGTGTCTTGCTGGTACCCAGTCGCAATACGCAGAGCCTTTATCGTCATCACGTGTCCGAGCGGGGTGATGATGAGGGCTGTAAGCACTCGATTCCGTCGCGTAATCAGCGGCAACACCGCCATGCAATGCTGCCTCCATCATCTTCGTTATGAGCCATCAAGGAGTCGGCCCATTAAGCAACATGGATCCCGATCCCGGGCCGCACAAGTTACCTATTGCTGTTCCCGAGGTTGGGTGCGACAACAAGCGGGCAAAGGATGTCAGAGACACCAGCCTACCAATATCCGATACCCAGTACCGGGGTGCCAGCCTGAGCAAGCACTCCGACAAGCATCTCGAAAAGCACCCGGGAGAGCATCTTCAAAAGCACGATATCCATAGGGCAAAGGATGGCGGCGACGATAACAGTCCAAACCCCGACCGCAAGAGGCAGAGTCCGAGCTATGACACGCACAGCATCAAAGGGACCGGAGACGACGGTAGCCTGCCAAGAGCCAGCAGGGGAAGCCACATCCGCCTGATGGCGGACGACTGTCGCAACCTTTTTCGGGAGACGCTCGGGTATATAGGTGGCTATGGCGATCACGCCATCGTGGCCGTCAAGCAATTCATGGAGGAATCCAGCGACCGCTTTGAGGCATGGGCGGCCTTTCTGGGCGTGTTTGGGAGCGAAGTTGCCTCTTTAGATCACCGCCTCCGACGCCATGCGGCTCTACAAGACATGGTCATGCGCCTGCTAAGTATACTTAGACGAAGCATCTTCACAGGTCTGGCCCCTGTTCACTATCCCCTAGCTCGGTTGCCTGGATACGACGGATGATCGTGACATTAACAAAATTCCGACATTCTGAAATTACTAGTCAACACAAGGGTGGAGCAGGGGCTCAGTCTTCACCCAAGCGCATCCTCTGAGACCTCTCACCAGAAGCCAGGCAAGCCTTCCATCTTGGATGCCCTCCCGCCTAGCGTGAAGGTACCTTGCTTGGGAGTCCAGGAATCGGTCACGAGACTAAACAAGCTTGGCATCGCCATTAGGGCTTTGGCCAGGACGCCGGCCAATGCTCGGGCTCGGGCGTTTGCCGCATCGCACAACGTGGACTTGGACGGATACGACTACTTGGCCTACTTGACCATCAGGAGTCTCTATCCGAACTCACCGGAGAGCCTGCGCCAACAGCTGGCCGACGCAATGACCGACCGGTACGCAAAACTGCAATACGAAGCCTACCGCCTTGGGAAGCCCTTTGGACAACAAGCATCTAAGTCAAAAGACACTGGGGTCGTCTCTGACGCCGGGGTCGACGTTTCGGCCATCGACTTCGATGCCGGCCCTGGTGCCGGCCCCGGGCAGGGGTTCATCGGGGATCTTCCTTCCCCGGCTCCCAGACCAGCCCAGGAACATATTCCGACACCAAACATCGCGGCTTCGTGGATAGACACCAAGATGATGCGCGGCATTCTGGGGGAGGCGAGCGCCCCGCAATTGAGGAGAACCGAGACGGTGCGGGTCACCCGTCTGAACGAGCCGCCGCCGCCCACGATTGTGGGGGTTTCTCGCACATGCACATGGTGCTTTCAGAACGTCGACCGGTCCTGGGTGAGGGAGAACGAGAACGGGCTCGTGGCCTGGACTTCTGCAGGGCGGTAAGTTGTGAGAGCAGTATTGAATCGATAATAGCTGCGTCCCTGACGATGTGCTGATACTTTACATGCACATAGACGCCACTACCGAAACGACCTCAAACCCTATGTCTGCCTTGCCGAGAGTTGCTCGACCTTGCGGCCGGCTTTTGCGTCAGAAAGGGAGTGGCACGACCACATGTGCTCTGCTGGTCACGAGAGTCAGGACCCGTTACACTCCGAGTTCTGGCCGCAAAAGATCCATCAGAATCCATTGTGGACCTGCCGGGGACCGCACGAGGACGAGTCGCTATATGCTTTTCCGACCAAGATGGAGCTATCTGATCACATCGCAATGCACCACGGTCACCCCGCCGTGTTGCTGACACGCTCAGAGCCAGCCTCGTCATCTCCGGACCAGCAGGGCGACAGAGCCACGGCTGGGTACAGCACTCTTGACCGGGCTACCGACAAGACTACCGGCAAAGCCGCCCCTGGGACTGCGGAGGCCGAGAAGGCAGCCCAGCAGCAGCTGTCGCAACTTATCGAGGAATATTCGGTCAAAACACAGCGGCCTGCCTCAGTCTGCCCTCTTTGCATGCTTAACCTCGAGAGGGAGAAATCTCACGAGGTCCACGGCAGCGAGGCCTCTAGTTCCCATCAGGAGTCAACAAGTGCTCTGCCCGAAGATGGGGCCCCAGCACCGCCGGAGCTCTGGCGACACATCGCGGACCATCTCCACGCCCTCATGGTCCTCTCCTTGCAATTGATGACAGCGGCGGCGGGTGGGGAGTTCGAGGACGACAACGCCGCGAGCCTGTCTGCTCCATCGTCGAACCGAGTGTCCGAAGATCGCGCTGGGGTCGATGTGAAGGACAACAAGTTTTCAGATTTATCTTCGGATCTCCAGGGGTCATTGAGATGGGACAGTAGCCCTGAACGATCGGCCATGCCCTCTGACATAACGTCTCACGTGGATCCACCCGACGAGACCGTCGTCAACTGGACGGACTACGATTTCCCCACCCCTTCGAACATGGACGTTGATGCAAACCCGGCAATAGAGCACATGCGTATGATGCAGCAGGCTCAGGAGACGCCGGTGGAGCTTCTCAGCGAGCCGACCGAGGATGAGTCCCTGGGGCCTTTACGAAATTGCTTGATATCGCTCTGCTATCCGCAAATGCAGGATCGTTCCCATGAAGTTGAGCACGCCCTCAAGGGGACATGCGAGTGGCTGCTTCGAGACGAGACATATCGGAGCTGGGTTGCTTGCGATCGAGGCCTGCTCTGTATCAAGGGGAAGCCGGGCTCTGGGAAGTCCACATTGTTAAAATACATTCTCGATAACGGAGCCGAGCACGGTGCCGGAGACAACACTCTCGTTCTCTCGTTCTTCATCCACGGTCGCGGTATTGAGCTCCAAAGGACCCCGCTTGGCCTCTACAGGTCACTTCTTCATCAGATCCTCAGCCAGGTACCTGACGCACTGCCTGATCTTATCGACACCTTTGAACAAAACTGCAAGAAAATAGGTGAGCCGGATGACAAGTGGCAGTGGCATCTGCAAGAGCTGCAGCCCTTCTTTGAGTCGTCTCTTCCGAAGGTCCTAAAGACTCGCCCAGTCTGGCTGTTTGTCGACGCGTTGGATGAGTGCGGCCAAGAGAATGAGGCCGACCTTGTCGACATGTTCAAGCCCCTGCTTCAGCGCATCCCCTCCATCGGCTCACAGTTTCACATCTGCTTCACGTCGCGGCACTACCCGGTTTTGGACCTGGACGATGTGTTCCAAGTTTGCCTTGAGCATCGGAATCGTGATGATATCACCACGTATGTTCAACACCACTTCTCTGCCGGCTATTCAGACCCCTATGTCGAAAGGTTAATATCCGACCGCGCCCAAGGCGTCTTTTTGTGGGCACACCTTGTCGTTGGACATGTCCTAGAGATGAAGCGCAAGGGGGAACCCAGGGGCAAGATTGAGACTGCAATCAAGCAGGTACCCGAGAAGTTGGACGAACTGTACCGCGGGCTCATTCAGGGCGTGGAGAATCACTCAAGCACCCTGAGACTCATGCAGTGGATTTGTTTCTCCACGAGGCCGTTGACAACGGACGAGCTGCAATGGGCCATGGCAGTTGATCCTGACGGCGCTCACAAGTCACTCGACGACTGCCAGCGGTCGGATGACTTCATCACCAACGATAATATTGACAGAAGAATCAAGGCTCTGAGCTGCGGTCTCGTAGAGATCGTGCCGTCATCCAATGCACGGATCATCCAGTTTATCCACCAGTCCGTCAAGGACTTCGTCGAGAAGAGCCTGTCCGCTCTGGACAGCAGTACAACGTCGACCGATGCGGCAATTGGAATGGCATACCACCGGCTGTCCAAGATTTGCATCCGCTACTTGGCGATGGAGGAGATTGGTCGGTCAACAAACTACGAGCGTCGTGACTTCCCTTTCTTGCAATACGCCACGACTTCGTGGGTAACACACGTGAAGCAAACCGAGGCTAGGAATGTCCGTCAAGAGGATATTTTAGAATGTTTTCGTTGGCCATCAGAGGCTCTCGTGGAACTATGGGTGCGGGTTTACGGGATATTAAACAAATATTCCGAAGATCGTCCAGTAAAAGGGACCAACCTGGTACACGTTGCGTCGAGGTATCAGGTGGTAGGGCTATTAAGTGTTATTTTACAAAGGGCAGACCAAGTTGGGATTGATGTTAGCATCGTCACCGACTCGAAGGACGGCTCCGGTCAGACGCCGCTGTCGTTAGCTGCCGAGAACGGGCACGAGGCCGTCGTTAAGCTGCTGCTGGAGAAGGGCGCCGATGTCAACCAGTGGGCTAAGGACCATCAGACGCCGCTGTTGAGGGCTGCCGGGAACGGGCACGAGGCCGTCGTTAAGCTGCTGCTGGAGAAGGGCGCCGGTGTCAACCAGTGGGCTAAGGGCCATCAGACGCCGCTGTCGAGGGCTGCCGGGAACGGGCACGAGGCCGTCGTTAAGCTGCTGCTCGAGAAAGGCGCCGATGCCGACTGGAGGGATTATGATGGCCGGACGCCGCTGTCGAGGGCTGCCGGGAACGGGCACGAGGCCGTCGTTAAGCTGCTGCTCGAGAAGGGCGCCGATGCCGACTGGATGGATTATGATGGCCGGACGCCGCTGTCGAGGGCTGCCGAGAACGGGCACGAGGCCGTCGTTAAGCTGCTGCTTGAGAAGGGAGCCGATGTCAACCAGAGGGATAATGACGATCAGACGCCGCTGTCGAGGGCTGCCGGGAACGGGCACGAGGCCGTCGTTAAGCTGCTGCTTGAGAAGGGAGCCTTTGCCGACGAGTGGGATAAGGACGATCAGACGCCGCTGT